>LPNX010092360.1:731562-802980 GCA_001517045.1 Pseudotsuga menziesii | reverse complement strand
TATATATATATATATATGCAACCAAGTGGTCAACCATCATTATAACTAAGTTAGGGGTTAGATAGTAAGTGGGTTAGTGATATAGTGACATCAATCGTTGAAAAAATAGGACTACATGTAACAATGGACGCCTACAACCAACCATATGCAACCATGGGAAATTATGATTCCATCGTTACTAGATTAGGGGTTATGTGGTTGTTGGGATAGTAATATCAACCATTAACATAATAAGGCTACATTCAACCATGGACAATTATTATCAACCATAGTTAGCCATATACAACCATATTTTTAGTAGACGTTATGGAAGAGGCCAAAGATTAGTTATTGGGGTAACATCAACCATGGATAACCATATACAATGAAGTTCAACCATCATTCAAAAGGTTAGAATTTATGGGGTTAGTGGATTAGTAACATCAACCATTAATATAATAGGTCAACATTCAACCATGGACACCTATAATAAACCATGGTTGACCACAATCAAGAACATTTGTCAATAGGCATATTCTGAAGGGTTTATGCTTATTTTGTATGGTAGCATCAACTAGATGACCACATGAAACCATGGCTAGCCAAGGTCATTCAAAGTTGACCATAATTACTGGATCAAGGGATAGGATGTTAGTTGGTTAGCAACATCAACCATTCACATAATAGGGCTACATTTCACATCAACACTGACATTCAACCATAGTCAACAATTTTGTCAGGTGACATTATGTTAGGGGTTAATGGACAATCATCGTCTTCATTTTCAACATTGACAACAACCATAGAAAACCACTAAGTATCCATGCCCAACCAAATACAATCATCGTTGTTAGTTTAGTGGTTAGGGGCTCAGTGGGTTAGTAGCATCAACTTTTGACATAATAGGACTACACTCGATGCTAGAAAATTCTAGTTAATCATGGTTAAGCACATTCAACCATATTTTTTAGTGAACTTTGTGTAAAGGGTTAGTAATTTGTTAATGGAGTAGAATCAACCATGAATAACCATAAGAAACCATGGTCACCTAATGTCAACCAAAGTAAACCATTATTATTTCCAGATATAGGTTAAGGAGTTGATGAGGATACTAGCATGAACCATTGATGTAATAGGACAACATTCAAGCACAGACAACTATAGTTAATCATGGTTAGACATTATCAAACATAGTCAAACCATATTTATTAGTGGACATTATGTTAGGGTTAATGGTTGGCTAGTGGGGTAGCATCAATTATGGACAACCGTATGCAATCATGGTCAATCATAACCAACCATCATTACTAGATCAAGGTTTTGCAGGTTTGTGGTGTTAACCCTTACTATAATAGGGCTACATCTAACCATGGACACATATAGTCAACCATGGTCAATCATGCTTATCCATAAATAACCTTATTTGCTAGTGGACACTATGTTAAGGTTCAGTGGTTAATGAGCGAGTAGAATCAACCACGAACAACCATATGCAACCCTAGTCAACTAAGGTCACCCATGGTCAATGATAGTCAACCATAGTTATCAGGTTAAGGGTAGGGGAGTAGTGTATTAGTAGCATCTACCATTGACATATTAGGATTACACTTAACCATGACACCTATAGTGAATCATATTTGTTAGTGGTCATTATCTCATCATTATGCCAAGGGTTAGTGGCCAATTAATTGGGTAGCATCAACCATGGACAACTATATGCAACCATTTTCAGCCAAATTCAACCATAGTCAACTATTGTTACTAGGTAAGGGGTTAAAGGGTTAGTAGCATTAACCATTGAAGGATTATAACTACATTCAACCATGGACACATGTAGTCAACCATATTTACTAGTGGGCATTATTTAAAGGGTTAATGTTTGATTGGTGCGGTGGGATCAATGACCTTGTTTGTTAGTGAATATTATACTCAAGTTTGCAGTTGATTATTACACTAAGATCAGTCATGGACAACTACATGCAACCATGGCTAACCAAGCTAGTTATGTTCAACCACATCCAATCATCATTAATAGGTTAAGGGTTAGGGGTTTAGTAGCTTCAACCATTGATATAATAGGGATGCATTCAATTGTGCACACCTATAGTCAACAATGGTCAACTATACGCGTGAGTAGTCAATTACTAGCATAGCATAAACCATGGACAACCAATGTCAACCATCATTAATGGGTTAGGGGATTAATGAGTTAGTAGAATCAACTAAGAAAATAATAGTGATACATTTAGCCATGGTCAATGTTGGCTTAATTTAGACCTGGAATTTGTAAAGGTGTTGTCACGTCCCCACCCTTCTACCAAAGAGAGGACACAACTAATGCTGCTAGCAATCCAGGCAAACTAGCCCCATGAACATGATATAAAATGCATTGAACTTAAAAACATACACAGATGCATAAATCAATCACTTACAGCGGAAGCAAAACACATTCCATTCAAGCATTCAAAATGTTCATATTATTTCATAAACAAATACAGTTGCGGAGATAGAATACAAGAATACTTATCTTGAGAAGAAGCTTCCCCGCAACTAGCTATGTCTCTGCAAAGTTCCACCCAACCATAGTCCAGTGTGCTCGTTACTCTCTCAACATCATTGCCACCCCCGAGCTGGGCATGATTTCCACAGGGAACTAGGGGACACAGACTTACGCACAATAAGGCCAAACAACTATTGTCAAGCCAATAACCACATCCAAACACAGTCATCCCACTAACAGATGGATTCGTGGACTTACTCAACCAAGCCAACACAGGGATGCACTACACAGCAAAATGCAAGTTCTGGGTATGGACCAAAAATAGTTTTGGCAACAAAATGAATTGCCAAAATGGGTGAAAACGGCCCCCTAATAGCAATTCGATTCCCAAAGACGTTTTGGCCCTAACGTGGCCAAAACAGACTCAACAACATCCAAGAAATCATGGGTCTCTTCTCCCACTTGTTGTGCTTTACCAAAAACTAATTCCCAACTTGGGGAAATTGAAGAAAACGGCTGCCCACGTGAGGGAAAACACATAGCAAACCAAAAATGTGAGTGCCACACCCAAGAAGCTCCCAACTGCTTTAGAGAGCCCCAACGTGGATGAGTGATGGGTGAGAAAAACGCCTAGGAGCCCCCAATCGTGAAGGAAGAACACAACAGACCAAAAACGTGGAGGAAAAATAGCTCTCCCAGCTTCCACTGCGTGAGGAAAAACTGTGGCTGCCCCCGTGAGTGAATAATCCGCTCCCCCTCTTCCACATGAGGGATAATGGGTGAGAACTCTCCCCTTGGGCATGCGTGTGGTCAAAGACTGACGGCCCTGCCAGAAATGACGGTTGCCCATACCTCCCAAACCCCAAGACAATAACTGCCCAACTCACTCCTTGGAGAATTAAGTGGGTGGTTGAATAAGACAAGAAAGGTGGTTGGTAGCTGATGGGTTCTCCTTTTGACACTTGGATTCTCCCCATTGGCTCAAGGTTAAACATCCCCCCCCCTTTATCCTTAGGAAATCATGCCCCCATCTCTTTAATGTTGCATTGACATAGCTAGTTGTGGTTATTTTATTAATTGCATATTTACATGATGTAGAAATTATATTGTGCCATCAACTAGCACGATAACCATCGGCATTGATTTTAATTGACGAAACGTAGAACACTAAATCCATGGTGGGGCCTTTGCCTTGAGCTCCACACCATGATTTATTAACGCTATTTACATCATTTATAATTTAATGCAATTGGGGTTGAAACCAGGGTATTACAAGTGTCCAAAAAAGGGATTGTAGTTTAGGATGTTAACTTATTAAACCTTTGATAAAAAGTATGCCTCATTTGTGGCATGTATGATGTTTCCACTAGGAATAATGCATGATAAAGGAAAGGAGTAGTGGTGCCAAGTCCACACAGAAACCATTCTTAAGATTGTACACATTGTATAACCATAATGTATAACCTAAGAGTAAAGTGCATAAGCAAAACATTCATCACAAACACAAAATAACAATGAACATATCAACCATGAAGTAAACAATTATAAACATGTATGCTTAACCTCCAAGAAAACCTATCATATTAACATGAATCAACATATACATCATACGTAGTACAAGACATAAAAAAATGCCATAGTATAAATGTGCTATAAATTGACTTTTTCTTGACCACTCAAAATCATAGGAAAGGAAATCAACACTTATTGCCAAAAATCCAACAAGAAGCATTTTAAATTGATAGAATTACATATATTGGATGTCAACATTGTACAATCCAATTGCAATGTAGCTATTTAAAAGGAACAAATCCATTATACATTAATAATAACAACTTCATTGATCCAAAATTACAATTTTAGATGTCAACATTGTACAATCCAATTGCAATGTAGCTATTTAGGAAGACTAAATGCATTATACATTAATATTAATAACAACTTCATTGATCCAAAATTGCAATTTGTATTCCACTAATATAATATAATGTAATATAATAAATGTCACAACTTTACATGTAGCAAACTCTCATCATGAAAATCAATTTGAAAATCAATGTGCAGCCTAACACTATCATATTTGAAAATGACAAATTTAAGGTCCAATCCAATAGTCATGATGCTTATCTATAGACCTTAAAATTCGATGAGAGAGGTGTCTAGAAAGATCTAGAAAATGGATAGTTGCGCTCCAATTTGAAGGCTAGGCTCGGCACAATATAGCTTTGTCGTAGACTTGGATGTCAAAATATTTATAAGATTCGCACTATTGTGAGGAGGTGGACACATACCCAACCTTCCACAACACCTATGCAATTGTCGCCACGTACTCAAGATTTTATGGGTCATAACTTAGGCAATCTTATCCACTCCTTTCCTTATTAGAAAGAGGACAAAAGCTATCCATTACAAGCCTCGGCCTCGATGACTCGAATGAAATCGACCCTTTTCCAATGTTCACCATACTTTTATCTTGATATATTGATCTTGCTCCTTTTAAGATATGCATTCCTCGTAGGATCTTTAATCTCCAACACATACAGGTGCAAACGTAGTCTAGTAGCTTCTATGATCTTGCATTCATCATGTTAATATTTTTTTTAAACCAACTTATCCATCCTTTGCCACTCCTTTGGCTTAGATGTGGGTAGACTTTGTTTCTAAATATAACTTGTTCCTTCGTTATGTGGCTTCATCCTCAAGTTTCCTTCTTTGTTCATAAGCTTCTAGTTGGTTAATGGAATGATACTAAGATCTGTGTCTACAAAAATAATTTCCTTGGTCTCTAGGATGTCTACGGAATCCTTTAGGAACCAAGCTTCTAATTCTCATATAGATTTTTTAGTAGCCTCATGGGCTTGATTTGAGACAAAACATTATGAACTTGACCCTCAAGGTCTATCTCAAGGATCCTCCCACTATATTATAACTAACAAAAAGAATGAGCATGTATATGAAACCTTTGTTGTTATCCGCCACATCCAAGTAGGCTTTGTTAAACTCATTTGTTAGATCTATAACATAATCCAAATAAATCTATTGTGTGCATAAATGTATAGCATGAATGGCTACCTTAGAGCACTCATTGGTCTAATTTACTCAAAATATGTTGTGACAACAATTAGGGTGTGTAAAGCACCGGCAAACACTTAGGGTGTGTAAAGCACTGACAAACACTTGTTAGTTTATATTATATGCCCTTGAGGATTCTTCAATGCCCCATATTTTATATACATCTTCTTTACTATCCAATTCCTCATCACGACTTTTAATAAAATGTCTATTATTAAAGATCTCTTTCACATCTTGGCCATCGTTGGGAAGCCCAACCATCGCCTGTACTATATATGGTTGAATCCATACCTAATTATTCAACCAATGATATGGAGCCTATATGTGTGCGACTCAACACCATTTTGATGTAATTAGCATAGATCCATCTTAAACATCAATCTTTCAAGCATCGAGAAGGACCAAATTTCTTGATGTGTAAAAAATTTAAGATAAAAATTTACATCTCAAGAAATGTGATCCCTCTTCATGATTGATAGATCCAGGTTTAAGATGGATCTACGTTGGTTTTAATTTTTTAGTTTTTTTTGTAAAATTTAAAATTGAGCTGACATATGCTCCCAAACAGGGTTTTCTTTTGTCACATACGTTACGTCATGTATGTGACAACATCTTCCCCATATTGGGTTGTAAAGCACCTTGCTACTCTCAGTGCAATTATTCACCATAGGAAAATTACTAATTTAAAATGGCACATGTTTTAGGCTCATTAAACTTGACTTAAAGAAGGGATTAAAAGCTTGCTTCAGCTTTGACCTCCCTGGCACATCTATTGACATCACAATAATTTGAAAGGTGGCAAGATCCCATTCAAGAAAAAACTATGGGTTTGCAACGTCTGGGTCAACCCAGAGAACTCTCTCCATGTAACCCTTCAAGATTTTATTCTTTTTCTAGAACACCATCCACAAACCAATTTTCTCCGCTGAAAAAATGGATTCTTTATCTCTTCCATCAAAGTACTCTTTCCCCTTGGATTGTTTTTCTTCACAAGTTTATCCTAAACAAATATTACACGGACCTAAGCAATGACAAAATCCCTAAGCGTCTTCTAGTTACTTATGGTCTTAACCTGATAGCCACTATAAATACTCCTAGTTCTTTTGTTTTTGTTGGTGATATCCTTTAGTTCATGTTGTTGATATCCTCTATTTCCTTCTCAAGCAAAAAAATCTTTGATAAATGACCATGTGTCTCTCCTTTAATGCAACAATTATGCCTTCCACACTCAAATTCCTTGGGTAATACTATATAATAGGTTTGACACCTTAGACTTGGTTCCAATGTTCAACGTCTCTCTTGAATAAACGAGTTCAATTTTTCCCAAAATCATGCATACAACCATACCTTACCTTGAGATTGTTGTAATCCAGTAAAGATGCAATTCAAGCCTTAATTCTTTTCAAAAGAAACCTTTCCCTTCCTTCCCTAAAAGACCAACCAAACACTCGGTGGAAAAGATATGTGGAACTCAAAATTTCATAAGTGCCTAGGTAAGATGTGAATGATAAATGACTTATAGTCAACTCAAAAACACCCTACACATCTCATACCCCAACTAACATAGACATTGTAACCATGTTCTCCCTCCTCCCCCCCCCCCCCAAACCCAAAAAAACCACTGACCACAAACCTCGTAACATTGTTTCTCCCACAACCCCTTGAACACAAAGGACTATTTAGGGATAGGGAATACCAAGTCATAGTTCTATGTTTCATGGTTAGTCCCTATTGAAATCATTTTCTCAACATACTACTTGTATTCCCCAATGATCATATGAAACACACCCATGATGCAAACTCAACTTAAGATAGTACCTCAAACTCTTACTATGTACACAAATGTCTTCAAATGCTCACTATGTAGACTACTTCCAACCCCCCATGAAAAATTGTACTAGTGTTATGCAAATGTCAGTGCATAGAATAGTTTCAAGCATGCATTGTTCAACCATCCCTTCATTAGTTTGTCATTGAAATGTGCTTGTGTGACTACACCTTGCAAGTAGTGATTTACATGATGTGAAAAGGACCTATGCAATGCATTTGTAACATTCTTGGGTGCTTTAGGTTCTTACCATAATAAAACAACATTAAGTCTCTATGTGCCATAATATGAGTTTTTATGTAGTTATATTCATGCATTTTGTCGATTCTTTTGGACCATTTGATGATACCATATGAGGAACTAGTCTTCCTTCATTTACACCAAATCATTTGATCACTCCTAAGGTGAAACATCATCATTCATTCCCATATTTAGTTAAACTTCCATACTCAACATAACATATTATAATGGCATCATGAATTCTTCCCCATATACTAGCATAAAAGGTGCATGATTTGTCAAAATCTCACATGTGGTGTGATAATCCCATAGTACTATGAACACCAAATGATCCCAACCATCCCCATTCATGGCGTAGATTTCATAAATCCATTCTCCATAATTTTCTTGAAAGCTTTGATGATTGCATTAACCTATGGGTGATAGGGATTTGTCTTATGATGCTAAAATACGAATTTTCTAACCAATGCAACAATGCTCTCATTGAATAAGTGATTTTATTGGTCACTATTAAGACTCCTTGGGTATCAACTTTGTAAAAATATTTTCAAAAATTGACCTTGTCTTAATCTCAGGGGGTGAAGTCCCTAGCCAAGCAACTTCCACTACAAAGGAAAGCAACTTCACTACAAAGGAAAGCATTATGTAGCAGAGGCTGTAGTGGAGGCTTTTAGTGTTAGAAGATTTGCAAAAATTGTCAAAAAAAACTCTCCTACAACCTCCATTTCTGGTAGCAAAGGTTTTGGCAGAGGTTATAGCAGATATTTACGATAACTAAAAAATTTTGGGGTAAGCGAGAGGTTATAGTGGAGATTTTTTTTCCTACGCTTTTTAGTTTTTAATGTGCATCGGTGCATCTATTATAAACAATACACACATGTGTGTATATGTATTGTCAATGCACCGGTGCAGACACATTGGTGTTGATGTTATATTGTAACCACACTGGTGTGTTGTCTTATATACACTCTAGTGCATATATCATTAAAATAAGCACTGGTGTGTGTAACATTCACATCAACATCGGTGCATTTTTATATGCAAATGCATCAGTGTTGATGTCGTAGTATATATGCATTGCAACATATTTTGTATCATAAGAAAACTTATGTGTATATTATCCCCAAAAAACACAAGTGCGTATAGTTTGGCAAAAAGCATTGGTGCATATGTTTTGGAAAATAGCATTGGTGCTTATGTTTTGAAAAGAGCATCGATGCTCAAGTTATGTAGAGAGCACATGTGCTTTTATTATGTAAAAGACCACAAGTGGGTAGAATTTGAGTAATCACCCCGACTCATGGAAACAAATAAAACACAATGGTTTCTTGAAATAAATAGGTTGAGTAAGGTTCAGTGGTGAATTTTTCCATGTTGTGGATATGAAAATATAGTTGTTTTTTTTTATTGTTACAAATTTTCAATTAATCATTCAAGAATCAAATATTTTTTATAATAATATTTATTTTATATTATATTTATTGTGTTTGGATATATGAGCTGATTACACATCTGTCCATTGTAACCATGTAAATCATTCATATAATTAGCATTTGAATTAATTATAATAATAAAAAATCAAATATTTTTTTCATGAAATTAATTTTTCTATTTTAATTATTGTGTTTAGATAAGTGTGTTGATTACACCTTTGTTCATTGTCACAAATGTAAATCATTCATATATTTAATCAATAAGGGTAACATTTTGTGACATTAGAAAATGCAGTAGAAGCATAAATCCATTTTATTGTAAACAAATAAGAGTCCAAAATATGGGACACCATAAAAGTCCTTGATAATCACAATGACATTTTGACATTGTTACAATTATTGATAACTTATCCTTAACCAATTGGGATCATATGCCCATGTTAAATAGAATGTTTGTTTTTCACACATAAAAAATCAAAATATACAACTTACAGTAACAATATTCAAATGTATTGATCATCATTCATCGTTTGAGCTATTATAGTCACTCGAGTTGCTTCCATGCCTCGTTTCTCATCACCTTCAAGGGATATTGATCTTGAGTTATTTGGAATGTTTTGTTGATCAATTTCATTTTGTTTCACATTTTCATGTTCCATATACAATCATAAGAGTAAAATTTAATGAGTATATCGATATTTATAGATAATATAATATACATGATTGTTTGTGTAAATGAAAAAGTGTACCAGTGCAACGAATGAATCATAAACTTCACACATATTTTCGAAACCATTCCTCATGTCGTGTGTCAATAAATCCTCTATTGCCTCCACTCCATACTTTGTTTTCTATGAGTTTCATACACAATGACAAATCATAGATATAATTAAAGTTGTATTATTGTTCCATTAATTATAAGGTAAGGGATGTAAAACAACATAACTCCTTACAAATTGTTCAATTCTTCCTTGATACCCCAACATATACTCACAACCCTTACTTAATCTATTTTCAATCAAATCATCATATGACTCTTGTCCATATGTTAGCACCTATTAGAACATATCCAATGTACTATTTTAAATCAATTAAAATATAAACATCACACCAAATATGAAATCTTAAGCAAACCCCAAGTACTCACAAACCTTGATATCAAACATTTTTTGTCTTGTCGTCTCATATTGATATGGATTTATGTGAGAATGAAATGAAAAGAGAATATATATGTTCACATGCACAAATATATTGCAATAAACAGAGTGATACAGTAAAATCAGATTCTATTAAATGAATGAAACATAACAAACTATAAAATAAAAGCAGCTAGAATGGTGGTAACTATATCTTAGAGAAGAGATGTGGCAGCTACGCTCATTCATGACAAGATGAATACAAAAGGAGGCCTAAAGGGCCTATTTATCATAAGTATGAGGGAAAGAACCCTAAAAATCCAAAAACCTAACCCTAGAAAATGAACCGTCATAAATTTTGTGGCCCCAAGTTAGTTAGTTGAACAATCAACTTCCCAAGGTCATAACTTTGCATACGATCTCCATTTATGGTGTTCGATAGTCCGTTGGAAATATCTATCTAAGAAGTACAATAATGGATCATGTCCAGACGATAGTACTTAACTATCATCTTGGTCGTTACGGACCCAAAAAACATCATTTAAGACCTCAAAATAGCCCTAGAAGTTCAAAACCCAAAAAACAGTAGAAAAATGCCAACATGGAAAATTGTTTTGAGCTAGTGGATAGATGGGTGGACACCTATATCCATCTAGATCAATCCTACCCCATTAGGAATCAATGGTCTCTGTTGCATTGAGTACCCTCATCAAATGGGGAAACTTCTGCTGAACCTGACTCATGGTGAGCCACTTCCCTTGGTGGAGTAGCTTCCCTGCTTTGACAACCCGATAGAGTTGGATCTTTTGTTAGCGGGTGCCCTTAACCTATGTGTCCATGATCTGATATGTAGTTTATTATTCCATGCAGTCAAGGTTGAGCTCTATAGGTGTCAACTTCTTTGCCACCTCCGATGTGTCCAACAATGGTGGAAAATATGGGTGAAGGAGATCTACATTGAATATTGGGTGTAAGCCAAGGAATGGAGGAATGCTTAATTCGAAGACATTCTCACTAACTGCCTTGGTTATGGTGTATGGCCCATATCGAAGTGAATGAATCTTGTGATGGAGTCCTATGATCCTCTCTTCTTCCAAATGCAACCAAACCTTATCACCCACTTGGAACTTGCGTGGAGCTCGATGTCGGTCATGTCATTTCTTGTACTTAGTATTGGCTTTCTCCAAACTATCATGAACCTGTTAGTGGATGTGTTAGATTCGTTCAAAAAATTTGGTGGCCTTATCAGTCTCATTTTGAGCATGGGTGGATTCCTCCTGTGTGGATTCAATGGGCAGAGCTACATCAATTGGGGCCGGTGGTTGGAACCCTAAGCACACCTAAAAAGGGATATGGCCAGTAGAGCTATGAAGGGATATGTTATAGCTATGTTGAACATATGGAAGGTTCTCATCCCATTTGCAGGGATGTTTAGAATTATACATTCTCAGAATATGCACAATCATTTGGTTGACTACCTTTGTTTGTCCATCAGTTTGAGGGTGGAAGGCAGTCGATTTGGTGAGCTTGGTATCCATCAATGACCATAGGTTGTACTAGAAGGTGTTGAGGAACCAACTGCCCTGATCTGAAATGATGGTCTTTGGAAGCCCGAAATGAGCCCAAACATGCTCAAAGGAAAGCTTGGACGTGGCTTTGGTGTAGATGTTCTTCTTGCAAGCCATCATAATGACCACCTTAGAAAAACAATCCATGACCACAAAGACAGAGTCATTACCATGCGAAGTTCAAGGTAGTCCTGACATGTAATCCATGGAGATGGATTCTCATGGCCCAGTGGGAGTAGGAAGAGGGGCGTACAATCCCTACTTCTTTATGGTAGGTTTTGTGATGGCATAGGAAGTGTAGGATTTTATATATTAGTCGACATCTTATCATAGTTTGGGTCAATAAAAGTAATTCTGCAATACTGGAACTGTCTTTTTGATGCCAAAGTTCCCTACCACACGACTATAATGCACCTCCCAAACCATCTTTGCACGCTCTCTTAAAGGAACACAAAGATGGCCCAGGTGGCATAGCAATACTTCCTATAGATGAAAGTTTGCCACTGGTGTTCCTGGACATAGGTCTTGATATATGGAAGTGAATCATGATCATTGTCATATAGTTGAGGCCAATCAGAGGTCTTGCGTCTATAAGAGTTGAACATCATTGTCGATGTTGCCATTGGAGCTCAACTGAGGAAATCTACGACTCGATTTGTGTTTCCATTATTATATTTAATATTCAGGTAGAATTGTTTCAAGTAGGTGGAACACTTTTGGTGGCGATCATTTTGTAACTTTACTTCGGTCTGCATGAACTGTAGGGGCTTGTGGTCATTATGGATGATTGTCTCTTTTCCTAGGATTCAATGCTTCCATTAGCGGCAACCTTGGACAACGGAATACATTTCCTTATCATAGGTGGAGTAATTGAAGATTGTATCTAAAAGCATCTCACTATGATATGCCTTTGAATGACCATGTTGAGTGAGGGACATTGCACCACAAACATAATATGAAGCATATGTCTCAATATCAAAGGGTTGTTGCAGATCTGGTAAGGTAAGGACGGGTGCTAAACATAAGTGTTACTTCAGCTCCTCAAATGCTTCTTGTTGTGGCTTGGACCAAATGAACTTGGCCTTAGATCCCCCTTTGGTCACCTGGATAAGGGACTAAGCAATATTAGAGAGTCCCAATGCAAATTTGTGATAGAAGTTGGCAAGGCCTAGGAAGCTGCGAAGCTCTATGAGATTTGTTGGGATCGACTAGCCACGATTGTCTTGGATATTGGAGGGATCCATATCCACACCATGTTCGTCCATGATGTATCCTAGATATTGAAATCTCTCCATGCCAAATGACCACTTCTCAATATTTGTGTATAACCGGTGTTGTCGTAGGATGCCGAGGACTCAATGGATATGCTGCAAATGTTTTGCCCATGTTATGTTGTAGATGAGGATATCATCTAGATATACGACTATGAAATAATTGGTGAATGGATGAAGAATATCGTCCATCATTATCATGAAGGTTGTTGGAGCATTTGTCAAGCCGAAAGGCATGAACAACCACTCAAAAAGGCCTTCTCGATATTTGAAGGGAGTCTTCTTAACATCGATCTGCTCAATTAGCACCTGATGATAGCTAAACTTCAAATCAATTTTGTTGAAATATTTAGCACCCTTGAGTTGGTCAAGAAGGCTGTCGATTCAGGGAATGGGATATTGCTTCCAGAATGTAATCTTATTTAGATATTAGTAGTAAATATAGAGTCTCGATGCCCCATCTTTCTTCTATACCAACACAATGGGCTCCCATAAGGTGAGGAGTCGGGTCGAATGTGCCCATTTTGGAATAGTTCTTGAATTTGGCACTTGATTTCTTTAATATCCATGAGGGAATGCCTATATACCGACCCATTCAGTAAAGGAACCCTGGGGACCAAATCAATTGAATGCTTAACCTGGCAAGTAATGGAACCCTAGTAGGTGTGGTGAACATATCTTTGCATGCTTCCACTATCTTGTCCACTTGCTTTTGTTGTGCGGAGAGAACCCGTGTATAGGTGGTGGTTATTGTTGTGATATTTCATTCCCCTTCAGAATGAATCATAAAGATGACGAATTTCCCTGTATGCGAGATTACCTTTCTGCATTGTTTGCATGTAATGAGAGACATTGTAGTAGTGGGAATTATCTCCAGTATCTAGTAGAGTTGCTTCCCCAAAGTAATAAGGACACTGCAAGGTTTAGAGTCATACACAGCATGACGGTTTCCACTTATATGGTTGACCTAAAATAACATCACAAACTTCAAGCAGGGAAACCTCACACAACACCTTGTCTTTGAAGGGATTGATGTTGTAGGATAAACGACATCGTTGACTTACGCAGATGTCTTATACCTTGCTTTTCCAACTGATGGTGTACGGTTGAGGGTATGGAACCATTGGTAGATTTAATATTTTGATGACCTCAACAGATATGAGGTTCTTCTAGATACTATTGTCAATAATGAAATGTAGCAGGTTCCCTTGCACCCACAATTGCGAATGAAAGAGGCGATCCCCTTCTTCTAGCTCCTCCATCTCTTTTGGTTGGATCTTTACACCTGCGATGGTGGCAATAGGTTCTGCATCAATGACCTGCTTTCCCTTTTCTTGTTATGATTTAGAATCTGAGCCAGATTTCTCTTCAAGGGATTTTGTCTCATCTAATAATGATTGTTTTTAGCAACATTCATCGATGTTGTGCCAGGGGATTTTGTGGAACTCGCACCACTTTTTGGTGTCCTTCTTCAATTTTCAATTACCCTTGTTTGCCTGCGGCTTGGGCTGGTTGTTAAGGTTTTGGTCGCCCTTACTCTATCCTTTGCTTTGTGAGTTAGTGCCTCCTTTTCCATACTTTTTTTGTTGATTTGCAAACCCAAACTCCCATTTATTCTTCTGCTTGAACTTTTTCTCGATTTTGACAGCTTACCAATAAGCGGATCCTAGTCAAGATATGTCTAGGAAATACATCTATGTTGGAATGTACCTATGCATCCCACTGTGGTACTTTAGGATCAATTTTTGTTCGTAGTCCTTGATACCTAGTTTTGAGCGCAAGGTATGGAATATGCCAATAAACTTCGACACTATTTGATCTCTTTCCTGACACAAAGTTGACCACCTAGTGTACTAGTCATCATAGTTTCTAACAGGGTAGAATTCCTCCTTAACAACATCAAAAAAGGTCTCCAAAGTGGGCTCTATTCTAAATATTTCAATCTCATCCCTTGCATGCATCTCGCATTAGCCGTCCCAATAATCTTTGATACGGGGAAGGGATTTAAGAAGCAAGAAGGTGATCTTTTCGCTATCAAAAAAAAATTGAATAGAGAATAAACTTTTTAACAGACTTAACCATTTCTCCAAAGCATCTACATCAATATTTCCTTCAAATAAGGGTATGTCAAAGTTAACTTGTACCTTGAAGGGAGTCACACCTTTGAAACGACTGCTCATTGAGGGTGCATCTGTTGTTGTTGGCATTCGTTGAAGGATCTAGGAAAAATTATCCATCATCTCGTTCCTTTGTTATGGGAGGGTTTCCTTGAGCCACAAGTTAATAGTATATCTTGCTCTGTCATCTCTCTTTTCTTATCACGCCATGTGAGGCTGATTGGGACGATGAGAGTGTATTTCCCCAAGCTCAACTAGTTCGAGACCCAACTCTAGATGTTCATATCTAGTCGGGAATAGGCACTGAAAAACCATAAGAGCAAATTGCTCTAATACCGCTGATTCGTATTTATGTGAGAACGAAATGAAAATAGCATATATACATTCACATGCACAGATATATCCCAATAAACACAGTGACACAATAAACTCATATTCTATTAAATGAATGAAACAAAACAAACTATAAAATAAAAGCAACTAGAATAGTGGTAGCTATATCTCTGAGAAGAGATACGGAAACTACACTCATCTGTGACAAGTTGAATACAAAAGGAGGACGAAAGGAACTATTTATCATAAGTATGAGGGCAAGAACCCTAAACATCCAAAAACCTAACCCTAAAAGATGAATCATCATAAATTTTGCAGCCCCAAGGTGGTTAGTTGAACAATCAACTTCCCGGGGTCATAAATTTTGCATATGATCTACGTTTAGGGTGTTCAATAATTCGTTGGAAAGATCAATATGAGGAGTACAATAGAAGATCATGCCCATATGAAATTAGAGGACTATTGTCTATGCCATTGTGGACCCAAAAAAACATCATTTAGGGCCTCAAAATGGCCTTGGAATTTCAGGAACAAAAAAAATGGTAGAAATTACTAGAAAATTGCCAACATGGAAAATTGTTTTGAGCCAAAGGCATAGGTGGGTGGCCACCTATATCCATGTGGATCACATATCATGCATTGAATGTGTGTCATTTTTTTATACAACAACAAAAAATTAAAAATTAGTATTTCATATGATAATTAAACTCTTTGCACATTAAAAACGAAGCAATTACATGTGTTTAATTCACATTGTTGTTGGGATGGCTCCTCTGTGATGTGGTTATGTTTGTTTCTTTGAACATCTAATGGTACACCTTTTCTAACATTCCTATCGGCATATTTTGAATATCATGTCGTTCTTCCTTTGGAATTTTAACAATCTTCATGAAAAGCATAATGAAGAAAATGATTAATATTTATATGAAAATAAGCATAGCAAAAATATTTACAAAGTTATATTTTTTACTAGTACTTACATATTATAGAAAAAAAATAGTTGTAATACTTTTAAAGCAATTATTTTTTGTTATTGTATGTTTTTGTCATTGCAAATCTCACTACTCTGAGTGCCCTTTGCTCTGAAAAACACTTAATGTAGTTTACTTATAACTTGATTCTTAGAGTCATTCGATTGATTTTTATATTGTAAACGGAAATTATGTCTATACATTCTTTCCATTATATCCCTCAAAGTTTTATAAACCTCTTTCCCCCTTTATTTAACTACCAATACCACTCTAGTCGAACTGATCATCATTTCATCATCAATTACATTCTTCTTAACTTGTATCTTCTTAGGGTAACTTATTTCCTTAATGTCTTTCCCTATACAACATTCAACAAATTCAAAATCCAAAGTTTGAAACATATTAACAATTATTATTGAAAAGCATTGTTAGTAAGAAGTCAAACAAAAACCTCATGTTTATCACCTTTTGATCCACATAATCCTTTGTTTGCAAAATTTTCTTTAAAAAAATGTTCTTCTCCACTCAGATAATGAGCAATCTTATAGAGTTTCCTTAAGTATTTTGTCTGCAGGACACACATAAACCAATACACATAATGTAAACATACATATAGTTCAAATATATTACTTTTATATTCATATTACAAAACATTTGCCGTGTTCTTTGTTTTAGATATGTTTCCCTTGCTCCTTTAGCTATGGTTTTTATTCGATGATCTTTAATTTATCGGCCATCTTTTATCAGTAAACACCAAAAATTATGAATTTTTTTTACACACTAATTAAATAATTTTAGGTAAAAATATATTCAAGTCAATCATTGCACACTTTATAGAAACTCAGCACCAGTGCACCTTACACGAGATAACACACTGATGCGAATTTTATGCAATAATAAATCAGTGTGTGTGTTTTATATAATGCACGCCACTAAATATATTAACAATTATTAATAAAAACAAAATATAAACGGTGCATCTTTAATGGATAAATGCATTGGTTCATATATCCCGTAATATGCACATCGATTAGCATGTTAAAAATTTTAAACATGGAAAATTGGTATGACTTGTAATAAAAAAGGCATTGGCACATCTATTTTATACAGTGTGCACCACGAACCACGAAATCATTTTTTTTTTTTAAATTATGACAACGAAAGTTTGAACAGGTCGACTTTGAATTGAATCGCATCATCATCTCGATAGTGACCTAAATCCCCATAGACTAACCTATATAACCAAAAAGTTTACATTGCAAAAACTCAAATCTTATTGTGAAATAGAAAACGGAATAGAAAACAAAAGGAAAACAATGAGAACCCTAGGGTTTGGAGTAATGAAGTTAACTATGGAGGAAGAAGATCACAAGGGTTTGCAACATTGAAGGTAACTCTTATATTCTCTATTTTCTTGAAAAAACATACAAAATTTATGTCATTTTTTTAATTTATTAAGGGAAAACTTACCTGAAATGTCTCCTCAACAGAGTTGTATGTGTCCATGGTGATCCCTTACAAAACTTTTCTTCAAAGAAATTTTACTTTCCAAACTCTTTTATGGTAAATATTTCTTGTATAAGTCTCTCCTCAAAATTTTGGCCGAAAAAGCTTTAGGGATTAAGGATTTCTTTTATTTGTAAGATCATTGTCTTAAAATTAAATTTTCTCTCTTTTTTCATTTGATATTTCGACCCATTGGCCATAAACGGATGCAACTTTTCTTTTAAATCAGGATTTCAGTGTGCAAATAAGAAAATTGTGCATTGATGCACTATATTGATATAAGTGCACTGTATAAATAGTGAGACAAAAATTGAAATATAAACTTTCATAATTTTTCGATAGGGATACCAGTGCGCTACTCAGATAATAATGCACTCGTGATTGTACTGGTGTAAGTGAATTGTATAAACAATAAGACATAAATGAAAATATAAAGTTTTGCATTTTTTTAAGTCGAGATACGGTGTGCTATGTATATAATAGCGCACCGATGTGATATACTGATATAAGCGCATTGGTCACACAACAAGACATGGAAGTGTAAACTTCCACAATTAATAATTTGGGGAGGTAGTTACGAAGGTTTCAATCAGTGCACATCTGGAATGAGTGAACCGATGTGCTTTTCATGTTAAGGTGCATTGGTGCACCAACACATAATTTGGTGCACCTGATACTTTAAAAAAGTATAATGTTGCTTGTTTCCCAATTTTTATTTTAAGAATTAAGACATGTATTGATTGTACTTTTTACTCAAATGTAAGTGCAAAAAAGAAAATAAAAAAAAATGGTTTATTTTTCAAATTCCAACTCATTCCATATTGTTCCAAGTTTAAGTCCTCCCTTGATGTCACCAATGAGTCCATATTTTTTATATTTTGATTATCTAATTGAATTTTTTTTGTCGTTTTACATGCATTTGAATAATTGTGCATTGACTTTTGCAGGATCCTGATTATGGATCAAGTTCGTATGCGCATGATATTCCACCACTTCCAAAAAGACGCAAGATCTTCTCAGGAGCAACATACCATAGGAAGATGGTAGATGAAAATGGAAGGCCACTTTACCCTTCCAACTATAACATGCCATCCTCCAGCAACCATCTTGGACCAATGGTCCTTCAACGTGAATTGTATCTCTTTTATGACCCCCCAGTAGTATGTGGTTGTTCAAAATGTAAAAAGTTGAAGCTAAACCGTAGAAATGTCACACTGCCTTGTTATATTAATGACTGACTACCCAAAGTTGACAATCTAACACACCCCATTCCGATCGTGTATCCAATAGGTGAAATAGAAAAGAAATGTAAGAACACTTCCATATGCTCATTTTTTGAAAAGTTAGCAACCAAATTAACCATGTTTCTTCCTAAACCGACCAACTCATCTCCTTTTATTGATTCAACTAAGAGTTTAAGTTAACTAACGTATGATACCAATACTACCCAAAACATCTCTACTAGGAGACCCAAAAAATTCTATTAGTTATGATATAAAATCTCCAAGTACAAACAAAGGTCGGTTCAATTGTTGGAGGGTAGTGATGACATCTAATCCATGGAGACTAATTTCAAAGGTTTTTTCAGAGTAGGTAGAGGAGTGTGCAGTCCTTGCATCGTGGTGGTGAGTTTATCAATGCCATAGGTTGTGTACGATTTGATATAGCTATTGATGTATTTTTTGAATTTTGGCTAGTAGAATTTCTTTTGTAGTACTCACATTATTCCCTCCACCTCAAAGTTCCCTCCCAATCGGTTGTAATGTTCCTCCCAAATTAGCATCTCATGCTCACCATAAGGAGGAAAAGCATGGCCCAGATGGAAAATAATCCCAAATAGCAAAGAATCCCATCTTGGAGGTAAAACTCTGAAACTTGTTTAAATATGTCCAATGTTTGATATCTAGCATCTTTGTTAGGATCATTGTCATACAACTAGGGGCACTCAAAAGTCTTGTGTCCATAAGAATTAAGCACCATGGTAAGTGCCACAACTAGAAATAGACCAAGGTAGTCCACAACTCCATTTGTGAATCCTTTGTTGCGCTTGGTGTTCAAGCATAATTGTTCAAGGTATATGGACCACTTATGATGACAATCATTGAAAAATTTCCATATGTTTGCATGGATTCCAATGGCTTATGGTTAATGTGGATGATAATTTCCTTTCCCATAATATAATGCTTCCACTACTAACATTCCCACACAATGGAATGCATATTCTTGTTATAGTTAAGGTACATTATAACAACATCATGGAGTGTTCCATTGTGAGAGGCTATATAATGTCCATGTTGAGTGAATAATACATTGATAGCAAATTTTGACGCATTTGTCCCAATATTGAACAATTATTGTAAGTCTAGTATTTGAGATCCTTCAGTTTGTGCATCAAACCAAAAAAATGTGGCTTTGGCTCCAACCTTAATCACCTAGCTCAAACGCCAAGCAATATGAGAGAATCTTATCATGAACTTGCAATAGAATTCAACAAGGCCCAATAAGTTGTTGAGCTCTATAATGTCTTTGGGTTTGACCAATCATGAATGAATTATATCTTGGTTGGTTCCACATATAAACCATTATCATCTATTATGTATCCCAAATAGTAAATTATATGCATATTGAATGATGTAATATCGCGAAGGTAAGTCTGAGACACCTATGATTTGTATTATTTGCTTTATGGTGGCACTAGGTGCCTAAACCATGAACCATGGATATTGTGATGTTTATTATTATATTATTATTAATGGTACAACATGACAATAACCTTGTTGGGGGGTCTTGGAATTTCATATGAGAAGGAGTTGGGTTTAGGAGTTGTAACCCCCCCTAACAATACTCTAGTCCGCCTAATTTTAATAACTTTGGACCATGGAGGTCCTAAATTACCCAAATAATGTCTTGCATGCAGATGAATGCAATATCTGTGCCCCCTAGGTGATAATATTCCTCATATAGATGTTGGTGGGTCCCACTTCCACTTCAAACATGAGATATGCACCTATTTGACTAATTGTGGTAAAGGAATGCACCTAAATTTGAGTCATTGTGAGTCAATCAAGTTAAATTGAGTTAGAATTACTGAAATTGAGTTAACAAATAGTTACACTAGTGAAACTGACAGTGAGTTAGAGTCAGTTGGGAAATTGAAGCTAATTACTTTCAGTTAATTAGTGTCAAAGGTTAGTCATCTTCAGTTAATTTTGAATTAAATTAATTAATTTAAGTGATTGTCAATTAGTTTGAGTCCTCTTTCAGTTACACAAGTGGGACTAGTGTAACTAGTTGTCAATTAGGTAAGTAAAAGCTTGCCTTTAATTAATTATGTGTCCAAACATAAGAAATTGAATCAATTCCAATTAAGTTGGGCAAATTTGGATAAATTAGAGTTTAAATGAATGCATGGGAGAAATTTTGGGAAAATTTGAGTCCCTAGGAGGAATTCGAATCAACCTCATGCAAGAAGAGTCGGTTAAGAGATATTGGAGGCAATTTTGAGGAATACGAATTAGCCAATCATGTGAAGTGTCTCTTCCAGTGTTTTAGTGTCATTCTCAGTGAATTCAAGTTGGTCAATGAAGAACTTGAATAAGTCAATAAGTGGTTGTTGGAAGCCCCAGTGATTGGAAGTCCTTCCCTAGTGATCTAGATTCAATCTGTTGGAGGCAATTTGAAATAGCGTAAGGGGATTCGAATTGATCCACAGTGAAATTCATTCATTCATTGTGGAGTCTAGAGAGTGAGAAAGGGATCTCTTCTAAGGTTTGGGAAAATTCCATGGAGAGATTTGTACTAAGAATTTGCACACTTGGGCACCAAGTTTGTCTTGCAGGTTATGAAGATATTGTGAAGACAATTCTGGAAGATTATTTTCCTTCATTCAGGAAAGGAAAGGAAAGTTTTTCATGCCAGGATTGTTGAGAGATCGGTAATATTGTGAGATTAGGAACCCATGTATGCTATGATATGCATGTGAACTGTGTGCTTGGAGCACAAGGATTTTGGTTGTGTTTAGAGTAATATTGATCAACTGTGAATTGTTCCTCACTGGCCACTACTTGTCTTTGTCTTGATCCTGCACATAAATCTTGATGGTGAAGATAGTGATATCTGAGAGACCTAGGAGGTGAATGGATTACCATTTCACCTAATATTGGGGTGGAGGAGTAAGAAGGTGGTGAGTAATTGAGTTTTGTCTTCTTGAACGAACATTTTCTTGAGTATGGTATAGATATATGGTGTCCTATTCCCACACATAAATCCTGAAGGTGAAGATGGATATGTCCTTAGGGACCTAGGAGGTGAAGGTATTACCATTTCACCTAGTAGTGGGGTGGAGGAGGGGTAAACCTTGTGGAAGAAATTTATGTGTTTTGTTGCTTGGGTTGTGGCCTTGACTTTATCCTTATAGATAGAGTTATAATATCCCTTCTCATGTGACATTCTAGGACCTCAGCTCAGGGGTGATCTTTCGGCGGGAAAACATACACCAAGCAAATATCTACGACTAAGAGAAAAATTGTCATGGTGTTGCTAGTTGTGTATATCGAATATAGGTAATTCTGACCTTCTATTGTCTTATGTATGATTATTGATATGTATCATGAAGGTTGGTTTTCTACTCTTATTTTCTAATTAAATGATAGGTTTATCGTGTTACTAACTTTGATGTTGGATTGATAGCCTCCAAGAAGGTATGTGATTCTCTGAACTAGTAATCAGTAATTTGAGATGTATATTGTATGTTGATTTAGGAAATTTGATCATGGAGAGTTATATGGTCGTATATAGTTGTCACATATTATATTATCCCATAGTTTTTATGTCTAGTGTATATGCAAAGGAACTGGTTGAATTTATTTTGCTTATGAGCAATCTTTTAGTGAAAAAATTATTGCTCAAATTGAGATGTTAGTACCATGCTTGTTTAAGATTTTCAAAGTGATCATAGGACTAGTATGGAATGAAATGTGGATGTATATGGAAGCCCCATATCACGTCACCCAATGGGGTTTATTGTTTGTAGTTTTTTTAAAATTATGTCATGAATCTATATGCTAAATTCTAGTTGATTTTAAGAAGTGGTGGTTTTACTAGTTGGCATATAAGCTTTAAATTATTTACCAAATGACCAATCCCATTTGAATAAACATATCCGTTGTGATAAGATCATATCTCAAATATCATTAACTTAAGAGAGATCCCATCCACCCTTCTTTACCTCTGACCTAGGTTGGGTGTGTTACAATGAGCACTTCTCTATATTGGATTATGTTATTGTAGGGTGCTAACTAGTTGCTAAATGTGCTTCAAATTATCCTCTCATGTTTATTTAAGATGAGTATATCATCTATAATTATGGACACAAATAAAGTAGTGAAGGGACACAATCTATTGTACAACATCCTCATGAATGTTATTGGGGTATTGTTGAAGCCAGAAGGCATGACCAACCACTCAAATATACCTCCTTTAGATATGAATCCTATCTTCCACACATGAGTCTGCATGATTGACACCTAGTGGTAACTTTAATTCATATGATATTACTAAGAACCTTCAAGCCCTTGAACTATTTCAGAATATCATCAAACCAAGGGATTGAATATTGGTTCTTGACTATGATTTTGCTTAAGACTTTGTAGTCAATATAGTCACCATGTCTCATCCTTCTTCAAAACCAATACAATTAGGATATCACAAGGTGAGGATATTAGTTGAATGCTCCCCAATTGTATTAAATCTTGAATATGGTGTTTGATCTCCTCATTTCCCATAATAGATTATTTGTATATGAGGCCCTTAGGTAGAGTGGCACTAGGTGTCAAATCAATTGTCCGCTTTTCTTGATGTGCAGAGGCACCCCTATAGATGAGGTGAATATATATTTATATTCTTCTAGCATCTTGTCACGTGGTTCTATTATGTAGATAAACCCCTTGCAAAGGCAATGGTGTTTATGATGATCTTTCACTGACCTTCCAATTGGACCATGAAGAGGACACATATTCTAGTCTAAGAGATTACTTTCTTACATTGCCTCTAGTATCTTGTAGAGTTGGTCTCACAAATTAACAATTGAATTACGCCACTTAGGCTCGTAAACAACATGACACTTCCACATGTCTGGTTATAAAAAAATATCCTTAGAAACTTCAAGTGGGGAAACATCACATGGTACAACATATTTGAAGGGCTTGATGTTGCAGTGCAAGTGACATTTTTATTTTAATCAATGCTTATCCCTTTCTCAGTCAATCCATGGTGTATGGCTAGGAGTGTGAAATCATTCATAGCTTCAACATCTTAATGTCTTAATAATATCATGGTATTTTAATTTTTTATAGCAATAGTTAAATTAATTAGAGGATCTCCCTTCACACTTATATGCGAGTAGAAGAGGCACTGACCTTCTTCGGGATTCTATGTGAGTAGCTATGGTAACACCAGGTTCTATGTCGATGATATATTTTCCTTTATTTGAATTACAATCAAACTATGAGGTTCTCAACTTAGCCAACAATGATTGTTTGGAACAAAATTCATCAACATTATTCTAAGGTTTTTTTTTAATATCACAACACTTTCTAGTATCCTTCTTCAATTTATTATTATTCTTCTTTACATGTGGCTTGGACTAGTTGTCCCTAGTGATAGGCTCCTAAATTGACCCATAATGTTCATCATTCATATCCATTTACCTCTCCGAAATACTTATTTCCCTTAATTGAGCTACATCATTACTAAATTGCCAATTTTGTAGCCATTGATTGTTTACTAATTAATTACTTACAATAGTTGATTTTGATGGTATTTTGTGATTTGTTATATGAATATGCATGAGTTTTCCTTTATAGTAATGAATGGGGGATAATGATGTACTTGTTGATGAGTTTTTTTATTTTTATAACCTTGATCAATATGGCTACATAAACGTTGTTTTAATTATTTTCATCAGCTTTTAGTGATTGCCACTAACATTTGCATGCAAGAGAAAGGTTAGTGGGTGACAACATCCCTCTTATTTCATAGTTTGTGCACTCTCATTATCTAAAAGAAGGAACAAAACACAACAACTAGAAGAATACTAGGGAACACGAGATTAAATTACTCACATGGGATGAACATGAAGACAAAAGGGACTACAAAAGCACGCATTCCATGACTCTTCATCTAAATCTGAAGATGGGGAATGGCTACACACTCCACAATAGACCATCAAGGAATTTGGCCATGAGGATGGGTATCCCTACGAACACTCTAATAGACCATCTATTCAAACGTTGAAGGAGGATCATATCCCTAACATCCCATTCCTCAACAAGTTGTCATAACCGATGAAGAAGAAGTTAGTGATTTTAAGGGTACAATTATTAGTAAATAGATTTTGAGTTCCTTAGTAGTTATTATGAATCAAACACCTCTTTAGCATAAATATGGGCATCTACAACTTAAGATAGGGTAGACAATAGTATATTTCAAATTTACATATAGCTAAGGTTAGAGTATTGCAAATTTGAGCTTGTAATCTTAAAATTTATCGATGAGAAACAAGACTGTTATTCATTTGAGATAATCTAAGTTCTTTAAGAAGGGATTTACCATCCCTCCTAAAGTAGTTCCTTCTTGAAGAGGCTATTGGTGAATGCATCTTTATATGTATCTCTTCATTTGCATTTGTATCCCACTACGACGTTGTTGTCTTAAGTTCCACAATTATAATATTGATGTTGTTGTGATCTTTGTTTTACCAACATACCACAAACATGTGGTTGACAAGATGATATGTTGTTCTATTCACCCTGTTGTAGATTAGTTTTATTTCAAAAGCATTGGATTTATTCATTAATAAATGGTTTATTTTTCATAGAATTGAGTTTTTAGTAAGGTGTTTCACTTCTAGTAGCATGCACTAGTAGAAAAGAGAAATATACTACTAAAAAAACTACCAAAATTTTCATACAAATGACTAATTTTAGTCATGCGACTAATAGTAGTTTATTGTTAGTTATGTATAGCATGACTAAATTCATGACTAAAAAATATTAGTCATTTATTGGTTGTTCTAATTCATTAACTTGGTTGTTTCACTTCTAGTAGAATGCACTAGTAGAAAAAGAGAAATCTACTACTAAAAAAACTACTAAAATTTGCATATAAATGACTAATTTTATTCATGTGACTAATAATAGTTTATTTCTAGTCACTTATAACGCGACTAAATTTTTGACTAAAAAAAATAGTCATTTATTGGTTGTTTTAATTTGTCAACTTGGTAGTATGTTTAGTAGTTTTCTTAGTCATTGATTGTTGTTAACTAATCATTTATTTTGTCATTTTAATCATTCATTGTTATCAACTGGTAGTATATTTAATCATTTTTACTCACTAATTTTTGTTAATAAGTAGTATATTTATCCATTTTAATCATTAATTGTCGGCATTTGGTAGTATATTTAGAAAATGCATTGCAATATATTTTATTAATTTATAGTAGAACACGGAGGAATTGAATCACCAATCTCTTGCTTGTAAGGCAGGTGCTCTTCCATTGAGCTAGAACCCTTCAAGAATTAGGGAGAGGAGCAATATTAATACCTAGATTTCATCATTTGTAATTCTAGCTTATAATGGTTCATCTTTTGTTAGGTAATCCAATGAACGAGGTGTACCTGCATCTGTAGGAAACTAATAAACTCAAGGAACCTCTTGTGTACATCTCTTAATTGGGTAATATCACTCTCTGAAGATACAGCTTGAGGTAGTTGGTTTCTCTTTTCAATTGGCGATGTTGCTACCACTTCTTCACGTTCACCTGCAACATCACAAGCATGTTCTCTTTTCAATTGTTGATGTTGCTACCACTTCTCCACCAATGAAGGTTGGATGACTTATTCCCTTCGTATGTTTGAACTGGTTCTTGCTCATTTTCATTAATCACCTTACACATTTGCAATGCACAAGGACTTTTAAAAATAAACATTAACATTATAGAAAGTAGATAATTAGAATAGTACATAACCTCTTATGCAACTTCAAGTGCCAACAATAGGAATGAACAAAGAACAATATAATTAATTCAACGTATTCATTTGAATTGAATGTAAGCCCCAAAATAAAATGAGAAAGTGAGGATGGAAATCAAGAAGTGAACCTCATTGTAAAGTTGAGATAAATATTCCACATGATTTGAATCATTATCCAATGTATATATCAACACCTCTTTTGGAGTTGGAAGCACAACTGGGTTAGATTTCATCAAAAACACAAATGGATATCAACCCAAAAACCCCTCATAGCATGTCAAGAAAAATCAAATAAAATCCAAAAAAAAACTAACAAATACTATAATAGACTTCACAAAATAAATTAATAAAGAAAGTCCATTGAATTATGGCAAGAAAAAGAGAGGCACTAACCTATAGGCAATAGAGCAGGAAGATTGGAGCTACCAATTTATGCCAATGATTGATTTGCAAAGCTTTGTACATAGGTATCTCTAGGATCTTACTAAAGTTCTTCATTGATAGACTCAAATACCTTCTACTCTGCCTGAAATTGCATACAAGGAGTGTATTAGAAAATGAAAAATGGTTAATTGAGGAAGGATAAATTTGTCTGTAATTCTAGCAAACAGTTTGCGAGCAACATGATTTATTTTTCAGTGATGTATGAATATGACTGGATCTTAAGAATACAAAATGGAAAATTACAAACTTCCTTAAAGATCTCTCAACAAATGCAGAAAGAACTAAAACAATACAAAAGAAAATTGTAATTTCCTAATTAGCTCAAGAAAAATAGAATTTATGTGCTTGCTTGAATCTTTAATGCTTAGAGATTGTTTTGACAGTGAAAAACAATATAAAATTCACATAGAAAGAAAATATATTTAGGCTATTGACTTAACAATTATAAGAATCCAGTCAATAAATACGAATAGGAATAGAAAACAGAATAAACAACTATAGAACAGCATATAATACAGTTGTGGAAAGCATAATGTACCCAACTCTCCATCATAGAACCTGAAATATAATTGATTTCCCAATAAATCATGTTCAAGTTGTTCCACATCCAATATTCCCCATTAATTTTCCCACTAAGTTTTTCAACTTCTGCATCACCAACAACCAAAATGTACTATAAAACCAACATTGGGTAACATGCAACATGTTGTATACAACATTCAAAACCAAGTAAATAAGAACTATCTTTCTCTCTATATATAACTGTAATATATGATATGCAAACATAATTTATATTTCCCATATTACACTGTACTTGATTAAATTTAGCATATTATTTATTCTCTACCTATGCAAGGAGGATATTGTTTTCATATTCTAATAACTTATTGCTAGCGCTTCATACGTGCACAACTGACAAATTCAACATTGTATTCATATCATTGTGTTGAATTTGATGCACCGAATGCTTAAATCATAGTAGGTCATATCTAAGACAATTTTAAAAAACACACACGAAATCTTGTGACAAAGGTTTATAAGTTTTATGATCTCAAACAGAGGCTCTATTACAAATTTTAAAAACAAAAAGAAGCATTTCTTCATTTTACTTGTCCAAGAAAATCCTATTAAATTGAAACAATTTTTTTATAAAAATACACGTATTCCATAGAAAGATAATAGATTGTCTAAATTTTGCATAGGATCAAAAAATCCTAAAGAAATTTTTACTGGACAAAAACTAATGGCCCTACTATGTCTCGGACTCAATATATCTTCTCAAAATTGCTTCATGTTATCTCATATTGAATGCATGCCACAGTTTGAGAAACAACTCTAAATGTAAATTTTGATTAGATGATTGAATCCAAATAGATGCAATTCAGGACAAAGATGCACATTCAAAATCCTACTTAGATCAAAATTTCATTCCAAATATAACATGAAAGAAAGAAATACTTGGATTCACAAAAACCAAAGAGAAATCCCAATGAAATATGCTTGTTTGCAAGATGTTACAAGCTTTTCATATTATAGTCTCAAATGCTTCAATTTTGGAACAACAATGGAGATGATTTTAGTATACCTCAAATATCTCATCAACTCAAACTATTGACACTGAAAATATATTTGAACAATAAGATACATATAGCACTGCAGCATATGACATACAACTATTGATATTATCTAACAAATCCAAAGAGAACCAAATTTGCTTGCAAGCTTGCATAAGCATCTCAAGTTACATGCGTAAATTTTTCAAATCAAACAATACAAGACATATAGTTTAGGATCTCAAACACACCATAATCCATGGCTCCAAGTTTTCCAAGTATGCCTCCACATTTTCATATAAAGACTCCCATGCAAGTTTATCAACCTGCAACATAAAATTTATTCGACTAAAATAAAATAAAATACATTAAAATGTGAGCTTAAAAGCAATAATATTACCAAAATTTATTACCCTTTCAATCTGCAACTTCCCATGTGCTCCAAGAACTTCTTTGCAATATGCATGCATAGCTTTAGGTAATTATGTATCACACCTACTTTCCAAAAAGACTATGAAAATCAGAATACACTAGGCTCTAGATGATCCCAATTTTTATTAGGATTGTACATATTGGCCATCAACTTCTCAACCACATCAACAAGTTAAAATACCCATTGAATATGTCGAGCCTTCTGGAAAATTTTGTTACTAGGAGGAGTTGATGAATGTGCATGATTCCAATTAGATAAGGTAGATGGAGAAACTATTTCATGATTGGATTTTTCTTACCATATAGATATGTTATCCCTATCTCTAGATTCAAAAAATGAATCTAGAGAGATGTCTTGGTTTAGAAACCACTGTCGAGATTTCCCCATAAATTGGTAGTTGCTTGAACTTTTATAACCATCCTATCTAAATGAAACTTGTTAATCAAAAAATTATTAGCATTGGATAAGAAAGTTTAGTTGTCTTGTGGTACATATACTTGTTGATGCCTGGAAAAATCCTAGGTACTAATAGTAGGGATTCTCCCCAATAACCATTCCCAAATAGATTGTTTATCATTTGGTATGGGGAATCCATTTGGTTTTGCGGTCAGGCTACCATTGAGTTAAAATGTATTCTTAAATCTATTCTACTGGTTGCGGCCCGATCCACTATTTATATATTTTATCTTTTATGTATGACATGCAAGTACCTAGGTTAAATGCACGTAATAGAAACATAATAACTAATCTAAATCTATTCTAGCCTATCCCTAGGAAGCAAGATTAAGATTAAATTAGAATAATGATGTACTGTATTGTTTGCATAAAGAACTCTACAGATAACTGATAAATCAAGGATACATACATACAACAGAAAGTTAACACCGAGATAGCTCAGTGATGTTAAAACATTCATCATTCATTATTGCATAAGATTCATCACATATCATAAAATCAGTCATAACGCAGAAATAGTTTAGAGGGTTAGGAACGATCTCACAAATTGTATATAACGCTAAAAAATAAATAGTTCTTCATCTAGCTTTACACAACATGCTTTGAGGTTTATGCAATACTCTCTCCAGCAAAATTCCATCTTCTTTATTATAAAAGGAAATAGTTCTTCTTACAACAAGCTTTAGTAACTATGCTAGTGAAAAGTCCCTGTCCTTATTCGATCCTACCTATCTTTACACATCTCAAAATGACCTTTGGTCTTCCTTCCCTTTGGGCTTTCTTATCTTTCAGTTACATAAAACTTGTCTTTAATGTGCTCAAAAAGTAAATACAAAATATTACAAATATGTTCATGTGTGAAAAGGACAAAACACTTAAGTGGACCTAGTCAACTCAGCAATGAATTGTTTCCATGCCTTAGTGTTTGAAACAATTATCTCAAACTCAGCTGGCTCCAAGAATCTAACCGTGACTTCATGTTTGGAAGCCTAATCCTTTATGCCAGCCATCCTTGTTGTAAGAACTTGGAGCTGATCTTATAAAAGGCAGTTACTTACTGCAGCTTGGGCAATCACATTTTTTATCACCCTTTCATCTAAGTTTTTTATCAACTGTATGCTAATCTCATCCTCCTGCAATCTAGCATGTAATTACTGCAAGTGTTCTTCATGCGATGGAAGCTGATCTAGCCTCTTTTTGGATGATGTCTGAATCTGTTATGAGTTGTGAGTACTTTCTTGCAAAAATCCATGCATTTGTCTATTGTTTTCTGGACTGCCTCTATCAATTTCTCAGCAGCTCTATAGCTGAAACCTATCAGTTCATACTCAAACTGTAATCTTTTTGGGTCTTTGACTGGTGTGTTTTTTTGAGGTACTTTGGTCATTTCCAACCATGTCAAAATCCCTTGAATGATTTCTATAATGTCTTGGGTTTTATCTTTGAACTCTGTAGCTGTGGCTGAAAGTTCCCACAGTCGATCTTCCACTTGTTTGACTTTGAAAAATTCTCCCGCAATTTGAACTTGCATTTGATAGATCTTAACCCTGAGAAAGAGAGCATGCTTTGTCAAAGGTGTTATATCTATCTTTTGTTCATTTGTTGCCTTCAATAACACCTCCAAGGAACTATTTCTGGCTTCTAGTTCCGCAATTTGAGCTTCATACTGTCTTGCTTGCTGTTCAGTCACATATTTCTATGCTTCGGTCTCTGCCACTTTACCCTCTAATTCCTGCTTCTTCTTGTCAAAAGCCATGTTTGATAGCTTCAACGTATCCCACTCTTCTCCTAGAATTTGGTAATCATGTTGAAGCTTCTCATAGTCTGAAAGAGTAGCTTCATATTTTCTCTTTGATTCCCTGCCTACTCTTTCTTCCTTCCTCAGAACCTCTTTCATCTTATCATTTTCCCCTTATAGTGATCAAGGGTTTCTATGAGTTTATTTATATCATGGGAATTTGCATGTGCAGTTGAAATACCCATAGAGGCCAATTGCTTCGGATCTTCCTCTACATTCCTCACGAGCGTATTTTCGGTCACTGTGGTGATCGGGGGTTGGTTTCCTATTCTCAAAGTCTTCTCTGTTTATGATGGACTTCTTTTTCAGATCAAATTGTACATCTTCTAGGCATACAACTGTTGATCTAATTGTAACTTCAGAATGTATTCACTTGTATTTCTTATGTATTGTAACACGATGTTTATTCCAGGATGTGTATGTAATGTACTTGAGTCATGTCATGCCCCGATGTTCCTATTGGGAGGTTCTATAATGTAAACAAGTCATGTCAAGTCATTGTGGGTAACCCTCCTATTGATCAAGGGTTAAAGTCCCAGCAGTTCCAGGGCACTAGGGTTATTAAACTCTCCTAGAGAAGTCGACCCTAGAAGGGTTTTGTCAAGTCGGGAATTAGTATAAATAGAGAGATAGCCTCTCTATTTATCACACACTCACTCACGCTTAGTTGTAGCACATAGCTGAGGAAGAAGAAGACATTGGGGCTAGGAAGAAAGAGGTCACTGCTGTCGAGAGATCATCTTACTATTTTGGGGTTTTACTTTTGGTGTTGATTCTATCTCTTAGGAAGTTGTTGGGTTTTCTCCATTTATGGTTTCCCCAAGGATAAACATTGTGGTCATTGTCTCTTGTGTTTTATTGTTGTGTTTTTTATTCTCTCAGTGAAAAGATCCTAATATAATGCTAGCTTAATGTTAAAAATCTAACATGGTATCAGAGCTAACCTGAGAAGAAGACACTGTGCAGCTGTGGGAACTAGGGATTCCTACCTTGTGGTTATCTCTCCATATATTTCCATCAAAATAAGGTTGCAATAACTCTCCTCCCTAGGGTGCATCTTTTTGTCGAAGCAGAATCAAATTCTGAGGTTTTTCAATTTTGGACCCGACACTTCTGCCGAAAATTAGGGCTTTCCACAGAAGTGGAATTTTTGAGTGAGCCCAAGCTTGGATTGATCTCCTCCTCAAAATCGAAGTTTAGAGATCAAGATCAAAGCATTTGGTTGGACAGAACTCTGAAAAATCAAAACCCTAATCTGCTCTTGAACCATCACTATAGAATTTCAGCTCCAAATCAAGATCTGACATCTTGACCTGGTAAGATCTAAATCTTTTGTATTTCCATTTGAGGTTCTCAGTTAATATGTCTCATCATACTAAGCTTGATGAAAATCTTGAGGGAGCTGATAACTTTTGAGCCTAGAAGTATAGGATCTCCCTGGTCCTGGAAGAAAATGAGTTGGACTCCTATATCAATGAGGAGGTTTAGTTCCAGAGGGAGATGAGGCTAAGGCCTTACATAAGAAGAAGTTGGTTATGGATAAAAGAATTATTGTTGATTCAATCAAGGATTACCTCATACCACATGTGTCCTCCCTAAAGACACCTAAAGCTATGTTTGATTCCCTAACCAAACTGTTTGAAGGGAAGAACATAAATAGGAAGATGACTCTGAGAAACCAACTGAAGAATGTAAAGATCCAGAATGCTGAGAACATCCAGTCTTACTTTACAAGGGTATCTCGGATCAAGGAATAGTTGGAAGCAATAGATGAAGAAGTGGAGAATGCAGAGATTGTGATGACCACCTTGAATGGTCTATCTAGGGCATGTGACTCTTTCATTCAAGGAATCTGTGCCAGAAAGAAGTTAGTCAAATTCAGCAGGCTATGGGAAGAATTCTCTCAAGAAGAAGCTCAGATAGCAGCTCAAGAAGAAAATATGGGGGGTGAATATCAAGTTCTCACAGCCCACACCAAGAAAACCAAAAGGGATCATCATCACTCCAAAGGTAAGTCTTATCACTCTAGAAGAGATTGGTCTACTATTAGATGTTTCACATGTGATGAGAAAGGTCACATATCCAAATACTGCCCTAACAAAGGGAACTCAAAGAAGAAGAAGGGAAACAAGAGAAGACACCATGCTCATGCTGTAGAGGATGATGAACCCTCCACAAAGAGAATCAGACAAGAAAGTGATTCTTCAAGTGATGAAGAATATGTGCTGATCTCCACTCTCACGGGAACTATCTCACATGGAAGCAATGATTGGCTCATAGACAGTGGTGCTTCCAAGCATATGACGGGATTCAAAGAATCATTTGTGAAACTATCTGAACATGAGTCACCTCACAAGGTGAAACTTGGGGATGACTACCAGTATCCAATAAAAGGTAGTGGTGAATCCTCCTATAAGCTAGACTCAGGAAATTCCATGAAGATGAAAAATGTATTGTTTGTACCAGGACTAAAGAAGAACCTCCTCTCCATATTTGCATTGGATGCAAAAGGAATGAGGGTTGCTTTTGTATATGGCCAAGTTATTATGTGGCCAAAGGGAAATACTTTTGACGATGCAATAGTGATTTGGGAGCAAGAAGGAGGTCTATACAAATTGAAGGGCCAACCAGAACAAGCTTTGGTTCATGAATCAGTAGAACCAAATGAACTTTGGCATAGAAGGCTTGCACATGTACATTACAAGGCACTACCACTTGCAAGCAAAGCTGTTGAAGGTATTCCAGAAACACAGACAAAAGATGATCGTGTTTGCAAAGGATGTGCAAAAGGAAAGAACACAAAGAAGACATTTCCAAGTAGCGAGAGCAAGGAAAAAGGAATCTTGGAAATCATTCACTCCGATGTGTGCGAACCGATGTCATCCAGTTCATTGAGAGGGTATGTATACTATGTTTCTTTCATTAATGATTTTTCTAGGAAGACATGGATATAATTCATGAAGAACAAAGATGAAGTATTCAGCAAGTTCAAGGAATTCAAAGCCTTGATCGAGAACCACATTGAAAAGAAGATCAAGAATTTTCAATCAGACAATGGCAGAGAATTCACATCAAATGAATTCAAAGAGTTATGCAAAGACTCAGGGATTAAGAGGGAGTTTTCCACTCCATATAATCCACAACAGAATGGGATTGCAGAAACGAAAAATAGAACTATTATGGAAGCTTCAAGAGCAATGCTTCATGATCAAGATCTTCCTATGCATCTATGGGCAAAATCTGCCAGAACAATAGTGTATCTACAGAACTGTACCCCACACAGAGTACTTGAGAACAAGACTCCTGAAGAAGTCTTTTCCGGCAAGAAACCAGAAGTCAGCCATCTCAGAATATTTAGTTGTCCAGTGTACATACACATTCCAAAAGAGAAGAGAACAAAATTAGATCCTTCAGGAAAGAAGGGCATATTTGTGGGATACTCTGAAAGCTCGAAGGCTTACAGAATATACTTCCTAGGATTCAAGAAGATTGACATCAGCAGGGATGTGACATTTGATGAAGACTCAGCTTACAACAAATCCAGAAAGAGACCTACTGAAGAACCTGAAGAAGCAGAAGCACCCAGAATTCATGATACAACCATGAACGAAGAACCTCAAGAAGAAGATCAAGAATTTAAAGAACCACAAGAACATATAAATATATCTCAGTGAAAAGATCCTAATATAATGCTAGCTTAATGTTAAAAATATAACAACAACATCATACTGCTTGGATGGGGTAAATGACATCAACTCCAATTCAACCAAAGGGAGATGCCCTATGGTAAGTATGTTGCTTGATGTGGACAGAGGGTTCTTCGGGTTGTCACGAACAGGGATATGTCCTTGATCCTCACCACCTCGAACTTCTTCATCTTTCTTGCTTTGTTCTTTCATGAACCCTTCTTGGTCTTGTACTTCTTGTTCCGGATTTAAAATATATTGAGTTATGGCCCTTTCTAGTTTTGCAATCTTTTCTTTGATAGCCTCCTCTTTCTTTCTCTTATCTTCTTAGCTTTTTTTCCTAGCGGATTCTTCTTCCTTCTTATCTCTCTACGCTTCCTTAGCTAGAAGTATCTTTGCACCTGCTACCAACCTCCTTGCAGTTTCTTCTTTTGCTTTCTTGCGGCTTCATCCTCCTGTCCTTTTGGTTCTGGGTTACTGCCGCTACTGCCTTTAACTTCAGTTGTTGAAGTATTCATTTTAAGCTGTTTGTTTAAAACGGTCATGTTGCAAACGTTCCTATATGTTTGTTAATCTTTGTCCACATAGTTAGTATATTCAAAATTTACCTTGAAGGATGCCTTATACGATGCAACCTTACCTTGAGAGTCATTTCGGTGGAAGCTATTTTCTCTGAAATGGAAGATCTCTAGTTCCTTGACAAATTCAGGGGAACTCTTGACTTTGTAAAACTTGTAACTCCCCACATAAAATGGTAATGGTGGAAACATGACCTTCTTTAGATCAAACAAGTGACTTCCAAAACCATCTAGAAAAAGCTACGTAACAGCTTCCTTGTGAACTATGTAATCGGTTGCGTATCTTGGCAGTAATGCGGGTGCTTTAGTTCCCCCATACATCCTTAGATACATACGTTCTTCAGATAATAAGTAATCCCCATACTCCTTGATGGACTCCAAGGCTCCCTCAGATATGCATATACATTCCTCTAGGAAAATTAGCTGGTATAGGGGAATCATGAATTCTTCACATATCATCTTGTAGTGATTATGATATTTGTGAGACCTCAATATCTGGTAAGTTGTGTATATAGGGGCTTTCCCTCCCTTCCATGTACAATTTAGCATTTCAAACTGGTGGCGGTAAAGTATGCATTCCACTAAGAAGGAAGACATAAATAATTCAGACTTGCTGAGGTGCAAACCTTCTTGGGATGCTTTGATAGAGGTGGAAAAATTTATGGCTACTATGTCAGCCCAGTTGAAGACTGTCCCTTTCATAGCTATATGGTAGATCAATGGGATCCACCCAAACTTGTAGAACTTCCCATTGGCTCTACTGTAAATCTTATTTAGCATTAGCACTATCAATCTGTATGGGGTCGGTAGATGAGTTGTCTCATACTCCCTCGATTGATTGTGTCTGAAATTATTTCCTTCAACCACCATCATTTTTGTTGTGGCTACGTAATGGAGCTTCAAGCTCTTCACCCAGTCAATTTTCATGCTAATTTATTTCTTCGGCAAGTTGTATGTTGCTAATAAAAATGCAGGTGTGAAAAATGCAAATCCTTTGTTCTCTGCATCGTTCATCATCATCCATGTTATATCTATCCTGGGAAGAATCCATCCGATGAATTATGTGCAAGGGAAAATTTTCGGCCTAGTGGCCACCTTAGTGATTCCGGATCTTAGTACGTTGTCATACAGGGCCAGGTCTTATAAACCTACTTTTGGAACTTTCTTTTCTACCAGCATGTGATAAATCTGACCCCATTTGAATTCGGGTTCAACCCTAGTGATGGCCTTTGTATCCTCATAAATTATTTCTACCCTTGACACAGGTGCAACCTCTGTAATATCTGCATCTGATTCATAATCTACAATATTGGATTTCTTCTTTCCTCTCTTCATCATGATTCCTGATATGAGCAGTGACTACAATAACATAAAAAGCATTTCAGTATTTACATCATTAACCTAACCTGTGCATTTGAATTAGAGAAGAAAAATAAAATGGATTTGTTATGCTAGGAAAATCGTTCAAAACAACATCAATACTCTGCATTACCATGCCATCCTTGGCCATTGGATAAAAAAAAACACGACGCAAGTCAGTGGGTAAAATGCTGGCAAAAAAACTTCTGGACACAGGTGTGCCTCGGCCTTTGTACTCTAGCGGAAAAATAACCTAATCAATCTGTGAGACCTTCCCGCCCTTAGACACAAAACATCCAAAAGGTTCTCGGCTCGAACGAAATGCTCCAAAGCTCGGGGCAGTGATGCCCTAGGTTAAAACCTCCAGGCTCAATATCCCATTGCCAAAAGATATAACGCCAAGATCTACATGGTTTTCCTGAGATGAAAAGACTGTAGTCTTTGCTAATGCCCGAAGGAGAGCAATAGGTCTGATCCATGCTGGAAAAAAGCTCAGGCCTCTGGAGATTCATTATTATCTAACAGGATGCAGGTGAAACACCCTTGAACAGACTGGTGGGGTTTCTAAGAGTAGGTAGGGTGGCCAAAGTCACTCATAAGGGAATGGTAAAACCTAAAATGTAAGGGGAAACCCTTTTTAAATCCCAACAAAAATATACCTAACCCTATCATGGTGTATCAAATACTGACAGCTCAAAAATCACCCTAAATCATCAAACAACACAAGGTGGATGGAAAACCTACCTGGAAGGTGACAGGCTAGACACGCAATCGAAGATGCTTGGTGAGTACACACCACATGAGCTCCACAGGTGATGCAGACGCTCTGAACGTGATAAAATTCCACTAAGAGCTTCAAACTCTCACCGTAAAGAAAAACCACAATAATAATAAAAAACCCTTCCCCGGTGTATAAATAGATTACCATGAGAAAAAAACTTTAAATTGATAGGTGAAACATTAAAAACCACACCCATGAAGCAAAACACCATTGGCACCAAAACACAGCGCATAATTCAACATGAAAACAACCTCGACAACGGCGGCTCTAACATCCCATCACAGCTGCACCCATCGTCTTAAGACTCAGTAATGCGCCCGCATTTCTTTTGTGGCTTGGTGGTCAAAACCAAATTGGCAAGAAAATATAGATGACAACCGTTGTAGTGGATCCAAGACTAACACTTCTCCACTCAAGCGGGCCTAATGAGGATTGGGTCATCGACGAGGAAAATTCTTCGTCGTTGCGGAAGCAAAAGGGAAAGGCATCTGCCGTAGTGGGTCCCAAAAATCGAAACAGGTCCCGATAAGAAACGTGTTTGCATGAAGATATATAATCATCCGACAATGACGGGGCAGAGGAGTCAGATGAAGTTCTGATTCTCAATATAACTTATCATCCGTCATTGCGGCATGAAACCAAAAACCGTCCGTCGTAGCAGCTTCATAAATCAAATAGAAAGTAAACCAAAAGATCAACTGTCGCAGTGGCCGTGGACTTGAGAAACCATCCGCTGTAGCGAGACAAAGAATCGGGAGCACTCTTGATATTCAAACTGAAGCTTCACCCGCTGTTGCTGCACAAAACCGAAAAGTTTTCCACCGTAGCGGCTCCAAACTTGAAAAGCACCCACTACTACGGCTAAAAGGGAATTTTCTGACTTAGTAAAAAAATACCAAAATCTTGAACCTTTTCCCATAATAAACAAGCCATAAATGTTGGATTTCAAAATCAAAATGTTTAAGAAGCAAAAACTAGGATTTAAAAGGGGGGTCCAAAAAAAGTGTAAATTTTTTTTGGGGGGGGAGTTGCAGCAGCAACAATTGGCGGTTGGCTGGTGAACATAGATCTCTTTAAAAACTAACTCTTGAGACCAAACTGCTTTATGGTATTCTGTTAAATTAATTCATCCCAATTTTTTCAAGACTTCTTTAAGATATCCAGACCTTTCTAGGAATGCAATATTTAGAACTTTAACATTGATTATGATCCACTGGGGTAGGGTAACCAGGTTCTCAAAGTCTCGATAACTCTTCTGAGGGCCAAAATATGGGGTTAATGTACTTCTGCATTCGGTTGCTTGTAGCTCAGACACCACATGATTGTAACAAAGCATGGACAGACATATTCGTTTGTTCCTCATTCCCATTCCTTTTGCATTCTTTTGATGCTTTTGGACTTTCGTCCTTTAGAGTCTTCCCGGATTGCTCCTTTCATTTGAAAATTGGTTTAGGTTCTTCTATTCATAGTGTCATTTTGTGTGAGAGACAGTTTGTTTTCAGCTCACGAACGGAGAAGAACCTCTGAGAAATATTATCCTTTTACTGATTTTATTTAGTATGTATTTTGATGTATGCTTTATTTCTGAGAAATTTGACTCTTTTAATCCTTTTGGATTTGATTTGTTGCATGGGATCATTTTAAATACCATACATCTGCCCATCCTGCTTCCTTTCTGTGGGCCCATTGATGTTAGCTTTCTAGGACATATTTTAATGTGAAGTGGATGGAACCTCAAAATAGTATTCTAGACTTTTCTTACCTTGGTTATTTAACAGGGTTTAAAACAGGATTTCAAAGTGTTCTGGAAAATATTTCCCTTTCAAGGTCCATCAAAATTAAATAATCTTTGTAATGATAAATTCCATCATAGGTAAAATTAATAAGTAGCTTGGTCCAAAGTCTTGGTAGTCTGTTCAAATTCCAATGTACTCCAACACCAAAAGCTGAGTTGGTTTTATTGAACAATAGACTAAACTTTAAAAAAAAACTGTAATGAATCCAAAGCAAAATAAAACAAATCAACAGAAAGCAAATGAACTAACTAAAGCAATCAAACAAAAACACGCTTATTTATGTACAAAGGTTCCTTCAAGATACTAAGTAAAGTAAGGTTTGAGAACCAAACCATTGACAGGAAAATTCTTTTCCCAACCCTGCAAATCTTGGAGCTTATACATTGAGGAGCCTAATTTAGCAGCAATAAAAAATGGGCCAACCCAAAGATGTTGAAACTTCGTGTTCTTACCCTTTTCGTCATGTGGGTGGTACCATTTGAGAATTATATCCCCTACCTCAAAACTTTTGTTTTCAGACTTATGTTTATCAAACCATCTCTTTACAATCTCCTGCTGGTGCTTGAATCTCTCTTTACCTTTAAGCCTAGACTCTTCTAATTTCAGCAAAGTGTTGATTCTGACTTGTAAAACCTCACTACTGGATCCTATTGAAGCTTGGCCTAATTGAGAAGCCGGGAGTAAAATGTTTGGTGGCAAAATGTCTTCCTTTCCATAAACTAGAGTGTAAGGTGACACGCCTAAGTAATTCTTGGGTGTGACTCTATCAGACCAAAGTGCATTTGGGAGAGCTATGTGCCAACTTCTTTGGTTTTCTATGACAATCTTCTTCATAATTCTAATGAGATTTTTGTTGGTAGACTCTGCTAGTCCATTACCTTGCGGGTAATAATTAGCAAAATAATGTAACTTAATTACCTTGTCATTAGCGAATTCTGTAAGTTTAATTGACAAAAAATAAGATGCATTATCAAAAACCAGGGAAATTGGAACCCCAAACCTGGTCATAATATGTTCTTACAAGAATTAATGACTGCGTCTTCATTTACTTTCTGTAGTGGAATGGCTTCCACCTATCATCGATGGCCATAAGGATATATTTGTGTTGCAGCAAGGAATTAGGATTGATTTTGCCAATAATGTTGATTCCCCATTGTTCAAATGGTTCTGAAACAACGACCGGTTATAATGGTCCAGCTGCCTTCGCAAGTCTCCCTCCACTTCACTAGCACGTATTGCATTTCCTTACATAGGCATGTGCATCTTTGAACAAAGTTGGCCACTAGTATCCTGCCCTTAAGATCTTGTGGGAAGTGGTGTCTCCTGAATAATTCCCTCCCGTCGAACCATCATGCAATTCTTTAACCACTTTAGCCACATCTTCATGTCCTAAACATCTCAGAAAAACTCCATCGTAGTTCTTTCTAAAAACAACTCCATCGATTGCTTGATAGGATGTTGATTTCAATCATAGTGCTTCTTTGTTTTGAACTCCAATGTTCCGGCAAATAACCTTGCTGGAGATAATGTATCAAGTCTCTATACCATGACTCTGGAGATGTAAAAATGGCACACATGTCAATCATATGAACTTTGGCCTCATTTTCCCAATCATTTTCCTCACCATTTTGACTTTCAGCCATTAGCTAGTCCTGATCCTTTAATAATGGTTTCTAGCTTAAACTCTAAATCGTATTCTTGTAGAGTCGTAACCCAATTTCCTCTTCTCCTGCCCAACCCGTTTTGCACGAAGAGGCTTCGGACTGTTGGGTGAGGAATAACCACTTTAGTCCGATTCTTAAGTATATATGGCCTGAATTGCTTTACCGCTTTAAATACTGTGTATGCTTGCTTGTCGATGGCGTCATAGTTTAATTCAACACCTTGCAAGCCAATGCTCATAAATGAAATAGGGAATTCATCTCCCCCTTTCTCCTTTTGCGTTAGAATTGCTGCGAGCAAATTATCAGAATCAAAAGTGTACAATATGAAATCTTTATCAAAATCAGGACTTCTAAGTGAAGGTGCACGTTCTACTGTTGTTTTGATCTTATTAAATGCATTCTTCTCTATGTCAGTCCATTTAAACTGCACACTTTGCTTAACCATTTGCTGCAAAGGTTTGACTATTTGTGCAAAATCAGGCACAAACCTTCACATGAAATTAATGGTCCCCATGAATGATTGCATACCCTTCTTATTATGGGGCAATGGGATCTACGCTATAGCTTCAATCCTTTCTAGTTCTATGGAGATTCCCCTTTTAGAAATGACATGACCCAATAGCTTTCCTTCCAGCACCGTGAAAACACGTTTCTTGGGATTCAATGAGATACTGTATTTCCGACAACGCTCAAAAATTTGTTTTAAATGATACGTATGTTCTTCTCTTTTCTTTGAAAATATTGTTACATCATCCAAGTAGACCACCACACTGTGGCCTATCAGTCCCCAGAAAGCTACGTCCATGGCCCTTTGTAAAGTGGCCCCAGCATTAATTAATCCAAAGGGCATTCTCCTACAGGCAAAGGTTCCCCACTTTGTACAGAATGTAGTTTTCAGCCTATCTTGTTCTGCTACCAGTACTTGATTGTAGCCTGAAAACCCATCCAACAGGGAGAATAACTCAAAGCCTGACACCATCTGCAAAATTTGCTCCATTGGAGGGGCTGGATAATTGTCTTTGTCTAAAGCACAATTCAGATTTCTAAAATCCACACATAGTATTATTTCTCCAGACTTTTTTCTAACCGGTACCAATTTTGCTACACATTTTGAGTGTCTGACCTTGAAAATAATCTTAGCATCAAGTAATTTCTTCACTTCACTTTGAATCAAGGGTTCCATCTTAGGATGCATCTTCCGAAGCTACTGCTGGAAAGGTTTTACACCCGCTTTGATAGGAATAATGTGTTGGATTATGTGAGTGTCATATGCCTTTAGATCATCATAAGTCCAAGAAAATACATCCTTATACTTCTGAAATAAATTGATGAACTTACTTCTTTCACCCGGAGAACAACATTTCCCCAAGTTGACATACTTGGGTTCAACTTCTGTTCCCAGATTGATCAGCTCATACTGCATTGATGAGCTGTGTGTTTTGACATTCACTGACCTTCGTAATTTGTTATTTATATCAAACATCCCCTCTAATGTCCTTACCCCTTTTGGTATGAAATTACCATTCTGAAGATTTGTTGGGTGTTCCTCATCATCAATAACTGCATCTTTAAAAGTTTCCTCATTGGTTAAGAATTCCAAAATATGTTGGTCATCATCAAATACTCTCAAATTGGTGACATTATCAGGTACGGATGACCTGAAAATCAATTCAATTGAACATTTGTTATTCGTAGGCACCAATCTTGCAACAGAGGTAGCTAATAAATTAGTTGCTGCATTTTCTAGTCTAGGAATAGAATTAATATCAAAAGCATCAAAATTTGTTATGAGTCCCCAAACTTCATTTTGATACCCTTTTAAATGAGGAGATAAATAATGGATTGTATTGCGGACCTATCTTACAATTATTTCAGAGTATCCAAAAACTTTTAAATTCCTAACTTCAAACTCAATTGCCTTTTTTAATCCTTGAATCAGTGCTTCATATTTAGTTGTACTATTCATGCATTCAAATTCTAATCTACAAGATAAAAAATGTTTATTTTTTCCTGGATCAATTAGGACACAACCAACCCCCGATCCTTCTTGAGTTTTCGAACCATTAAAATATAATAACCAAAACTGATTTTCTATTTCTAAAGCACTAGTTCTATTTTCTGAAATGGAAACTAAATTAGATATATTACAATCAATATTGTCATTCCGTGAAAACTGAAGGAGATCGAAGTATTCATCTGACTTACTATTGGCCTCTTCCGCTTGATAATTTCCTGGTTCAATTTCTAAAAAACAATTTCCCAACATTGAATGTGAGAAATTCATAGGTTCATTTTTTCGGTCAAGATGTGTCACATTATATTTCATATGTGGTTCTCTTAGTACTTTAATCTAGTTCTGACAACCTTTGTCAGATAACCACAAGTGTTACCATTCTGTTTCAAAATACCCATTAAGCTTTTCAAACCAATCCATACTCAGTATTAAACCGTAGGCTTCAGGGATGTCTAGCTACTACCATAATATCTATGTACTGATAAACCCTTTCGTCAGCTACTAGTCGAATTAGTACGTTCTTCATCTCTCTGGCCACCTTGACTGTTGTCCTATCTAGTTGAATGATTTGACCAGAAGAGGGAGTAGGTTTCCCATTTATCTTTTTACAAACTAATAAGGGCATGACATTTGAAGATGCTCTAGAATCTACCAAACAATTGTGTACATTCATATTAAATATTTCAAAGGTCAGCAGGAATGGCTTAGTTCGAGACTTAGACTTTCACCCAATACTAGATTCATTTATCTCTTTATCTAACGGTACATTGTCTGGAGTTTTACTAGGTTGAGGATCCAAGGATTCCAAAAGTTTCTTCTTTTGTTGTGGTAAATTACACATCTCAAATAATGAAACATTTGCCTTGGTTTTCTTAATAGCTTCTACTATATCATATCCCATTTCTGGTTCCACTGAAATTTTCTTATTATTGTCTGACTTGTTCCCCACAACCTTTGCTGGTTTACTTACTATTGGAGCTTTCTACTTTGCTATGACCTTTTCAGGTATAGGTGGGTTTTGAGTCTTATCAGCAAGCTTTTTCATACTTTCTTGGAACTTCTTAATCTTGGGCAATAAACTCTCATCTGGTATTGGTCCCTGACTTCTTGTTATGATGTTTACTACCGAAAGTTGTATTTCTTTAGTGGGTTCTTCTTCTTCTAACCCTAACGTGGTAATACAATCCCACAAAACCATAGTAGTTTCTTTCGAAGTTGTTTCTATTTCAATTTCCTTTTCTTCCTTAACTTCATGTTCTCTTAGTTGAACATCTAATTGTTGATTCACGACTAGGTTCATTGAATTAAGCCACTAAGGGTGGCTTTTCTCGGAGTGGGGTTGTTGGTGAAAAGTACAAAAATTATCCATACCAACTTCAGTGAGATTCAACACAGAAGAGTTGTCGGTGGGTGGTTGGGGTAGACTATTTTCCTCTTTCTTCTTGAAATATTGTCTAAATGGTTTTCTAGAAGAACTTGCTTCTTTATCTTTTTCTAAGTCAACAATCTTGTTCGAGAGATTTTGTACCATTTTAACCACATTTTCCAATTTGTTTGAATGTTCCTCTTTGGGTTTAGTCAACAACAAGGGCTTCTTATTAAAATTTTGTGTATTTGAATATGTAGACTGTTTATTTATACTCTCAAGTTACTCTTCCACCTTCTTAGCTTCTTCATGGGTTTCTAACAATGAAGGTTTTACCGAACGCTTCACGAACGTCACTATGTCTTGCGAAAGCGTTGAAGAATAATATTCTATTAATGTCTCTTCAGCAGGCATTATGGAAACACTGAAATTGTTCAAATGGTGAGCGAAACTATGATTAAAATCAAGCACTTTCTCTTTTTTCTCCATCTTTAGAGAAAGTGATTCTTTCATCAGAGTAGTTGTGGTTGTTTGGCATCCAAACTTGCTCTTAAACAGTCTTTCAAAAATATTCCAGTTTGTGATTGAATTCGCCTGCAGGCCAAAATACGATGATGTTGCTTTTCCTTTAAGGGTATGTGGAAATAGTCTGCATACTACATCTTCGTGTTCTGTTGTTGATAAGACTTCAAGGGATAAGAAAAAACTTTGTAAATGATCATCCACATCAATGCCTTCTGTTGGGTCAAACTTAGGTAATGACTTCTCAGGATGGGCAAGTAAATTATGCAATGGAGCATCCAGGTTAAGAAGGGTTCTGGCCCTCCAAGCTGGTGGTGGAGGTGGCTGATTAGAATTTGGATTCACAAGTTGATTTGCATTCACATTTCCAACCATGATTCGTGGAGGATACTGAGGTGGAGACTGAATAGGCGTTTCGAAAAGGTGAACAAGAACGAGAATCAGGTCCCAACTGGTCAAGAGGTTGAACAATTTCTTGTAAGGTTAAATCTACCAGCTCTTCAAAATCTCCCACTAACACTGAATCTTCTATGTAAGGGCACTCTCTTCTACGAGCTTGTCTTCTAGGTAAGTCAGGGATATTCGACAATCCTCCAAGATTCTTTACATACGACCTTGTGATTCTTCTTAAATTGTTAACTACTTCGAGAGAGACAGGATACAGGTACTCTGGAACTTATAACTCAGGATAAGATTTTCTTTTAGGACAGGAATCCTTGGGAAAACTAGTTTCGGAACTGTCACCAGTGGAAAACTCTTGAGAAAACGGATTTCCTTGGCTAGCCATGCACTAGAATCCCTCCTTCTAATGCCAAAAACTGTTGATTCCTGGAAAAATCCCAAGTACCGACAGTAGGGATTCTCTCCAATAACCGTTCGCAAATAGATCATTTATCGTTTGGTATGGGGAATCCATGTGGTGTTGAGGTTCGGCTACCGTTGAGTTAAAATGTATTCTTAAATCTCTTCTACCGGTTGTGGCCTGATCCATTGTTTATATATTTTATCTTTTATGTATGAAATGCAAGTGCCTAGCTTTGCACATAATAGAAACAGAACAACTAATCTAAATCTATTCTAGCCTATCCCCGGTGAGCAAGATTAAGATTAAATCAGAAGAATGATGTACTGTATTGTTTGCATAAAAAACTCTACAGATAAATGATAAATCTAAGATACATACATACAGCAGAAAGTTAACACCGAGATAGCTCAGTGATGTTAAAACATTCATCATTCATTATTGCATAAGATTCATCACATAACATAAAATCAGTCATAACGCATAAATAGTTCAAAGGGTTAGGAACAATCTCACATATTGTATATAGCGCTAAAAAAGAAATAGTTCTTCAATCAGCTTTACACAACATGCTTTGAGGCTTATGCAATACTCTCTCCAGCAAAATTTCATCTTCTTTATTATAAGAGGAAATAGTTCTTCTTACAACAAGCTTCAGTAACTATGCTAGTGAAAAGTCCCTGGCCTCATTCTATCCTACCTATATTTATACATCTCAAAATGACCTTTGGTCTTCCTGCCCTTTGGGCTTTCTTATATTTCGGTTACATAAAACTTGTCTTTAATGTGCTCAAAAAGTAAATACAAAATATTACAAATATGTCCATGTGTGAAAAGGAAAAAACACTTAAGTGGACCCAGTCAGCTCAACAATGAATTGATTCCATTCCTTAGTGTCTGAACAATTATCTCAAACTCAATTGGCTCCAAGAATCTAACCATGACTTCATGTTTGGAAGCCTTATCATTTATGTCAGCCATCCTTGCTGGAATAACTCGGAGCTAATATTCTAAAAGTCAGTTACTTACTGCAACTTGGGCAATCACATTTTTTATCACCCTTTCATCTAAGTGTTTTATCAACTGTATGCTAAGATCATCCTCCTGTAATTTAGCATGTAATTGCTTCAAGTGTTCTTCATGTGGTAGAATATCATCTAGCCTCATTTTGGATGATGTCTGACATCTGTTATGAGTTGTGAGTACTTTCTTGCAAAAACCCATGCATTTGTCTATTGTTTTATGGACCGCCTCTATCAATTTCTCAGTAGCTCTATGGCTGAAACCTATCAGTTAATACTCAAGCTGCAATCTTTCTGGGTCTTTGACTGGTGTGTTTTCTAGAGGTACTTTGGTCATTTCCAACCATGTCAATCTCCCTTGAATGATTTTTATAGTGTCTTGGGTTTTATCTTTGAATTGCATAGTTGTGGCTAAAATTTCCCGCAGTCAATCTTCAACTTGTTTGACTTTGAAAACTTCTCCTGTGTTCTGAACTTGAATTTCATAGATCTTACCCCTGAGAAAGAGAGCATTTTTTTCAAAGGTATTATATCTGTCTTTTGTTCGTTTGTTGCCTTCAATAACACCTCCAAGGAAATATTTTGGGCTTCTAGTTCTACAATGTGAGCTTCATACTGTCTTGCTTGTTGTTCAGCCGCATATTTATGTGCTTTGGTCTCTGCCACTTTACCCTCTAATTCCTGCTTCATCTTGTCAAAAGCCATGTTTGGCAGCTTCAACGTATCCCGCTCCTCTCCTAAAATTTGGTAATCATGTTGAAGCTTCTCATAGTTTGAAAGATTAGCTTCATATTTTCTCTTTGATTCCCTGCCTACTCTTTCTTTCTTCCTCAAAACCTCTTTCATCTCTTCCATTTTCCCCTTATAGTGAACAAGGGTTTCTGTGAGTTTATTTATATTATGGGAATTTACATGTGCAGTTGCAATACCCATAGAGGCCAGTTGCTTCAGATCTTCCTCTACATTCCTCACGACCATGTTTTCGGTCACGGTGGTGATCGAGGGTTGGTTTCCTATTCTCAAAGTCTTCTATGTTTTCCACATGATGGACTTCTTTTTCAGATCAAACTGTGCATCTTCTATGCATGCAACGTCATACTACTTGGATGGGGAAAACGACACCAACTCCAATTCAACCAAAGGGAGATGCCCTCCTATAAGTATGCTACTTGATGTGGATGGAGGGTTCTTCAGGTTGTCCCATTCAGGGCTCTATCCTTGATCCTCACCACCTAGATATTCTTCATCTTTCTTGCTTTGTTCTTCCGTGAACCCTTCTTGGTCTTGTACTTCTTATTTTGGATTTAAAACCTCTTGATTTATGGCCCTTTCTAGTTATGCGATATTTTCTTTGATAGCCTCCTCTTTCTTTCTCTTATCTTCTTCATTTTTTTCCTAGCGGCGTCTTCCTCCTCCTTATCTCTCTACGCTTCCTTAGCTAGAAGTATCTTTGCACCTGCTGCCAACCTCCTTGCAGTTTCTTCTTTTTCTTTTCTTGTAGCTTTGTCCTCTTGTCCTTTTGGTTCTAGGTTGCTATTGCTGCTGCCTTTAACTTCAGCTGTTGAAGTATTCCTTCTAATTTGCTTGTTCGAAGCGGTCACATTGCAAACGTTCCTGTATATTTGTTCATCTTTGTCCACATAGTCAGTATATTCAAAATTTACCTTGAGGGTTGGCTTATAGGCTGCAACCTTACCTTGGGAGTCATTTCGGTGGAATCTCTTTTCTCTGAAATGGAAGATCTCTAGTTCCTTGAAAAATTCAAGGGCACTCTTAACTTTGGAAAACTTGTAACTCCCCACATAAAATGGTAATGGCGGAAACACGACCTTCTTCAGATCAAACAAGTGACTTCCAAAACCATCCAGAAAAAGCTGCCTAATAGTTTCCTTGTGAACTATGTAATCAGTTGCATATCTTGGCAGCAATGAGGGTGCTTTAGTTCCCCCACACATCCTCAAATATGTACCTTCTTATAAATAGGAAATAATCCCCATACTCCTTGATGGACTCCAAGGCTCCCTCAGATATGCGTGTACATTCCTCTAGGAAAATTAGCTAGTATAGGGGCATCAGGAATTCTTCACATATCATCTTGTAGTGATTATGATATTTGTGAGACCCCAATATCTGGTAAGATGTGTATATAGGGGCTTTCCCTCCCTTCCATGTACAATTTAGCCTTTCAAACCGGTGGCGGTAAAGTATGCAGTCCACTAAGAAGGAAGACATATATAATTTAGACTTGCTGAGGTGCAAACCTTCTTGGTTTGCTTTGATAGAGGTGGACAAATTTCTTGCTTCTATGTCAGCCCAATTGAAGACTATCCCTTTCATAGCTATATGGTAGATTAGTGGAATCCACCCAAACTTGTAGAGCTTCCCATCGGCTCTATCGTAAATCTTATTCAGCATTAGCACTTTCAATCTATATGGGGTCTGTAGATGAGTTGTCTCATACTCCCTTGAGTGCTTGTGTTTGAATGTATTTCCTTCAACCACCATCATTTTTGTTGTGGCTACGTAATCGAGCTTCAAGCTCTTCACCCAGTATGTTATCATGTTAATTTCTTTCTTCGGTAAGCTATATGCTACTTATAAAAATGCGAGTGCGAAAGATGCAAATCCTTTGTTCTCTGCATCGTTCATCATCATCCCTGTTATATCTATCCTGGGAAGAATCCATCGATGACTTCTGCGCAAGGGAAAATTTCTGGCCTAGTGGCCACCTTAGTGATTCCGGATCTCAGTACGTTGTCATACAGGGCCAAGTCTTCAACCCTGCTTCTGGAATTTTCTTTTCTACCAGCATGTGATAACTCTGACTCCATTTGAATTCAGGTCCATCCCTAGTGATGGCCTTTGTATCCTCATAAATTATTTCTACCCTTGACATAGATGCAACCTCTACAATCTCTGCATCTAATTCATAATCTAAAATCTCATATTTCTTCTTTCCTTTCTTCATCATGATGCCTGATGTGAGCGGTGACTGCAATAACATAAAAATCATTTCAGTATTTACATCCTTAACCTAACCTGTGCATTTGAATGAGAGAAGAAAAATAAAATGGATATGTTATGCTAGGCAAACCGTTCAAAAAAACATCAATACTCTGCATTACCCTGCCATCCTCTGCCATTGGGTCAAAACAAACACGATGCAGGTTAGTGGGTAAAATGTTGGGAAAAAAACTTCTAGATGCAGGCATGCCTCGACCTTTGTACTCTAGCAAAAACATAACCTAATCAATCTGTGATACTTTCCTGCCCTTCGACATAAAACATCCAAAAGTTTCTCTGCCTGAAGGCAATGCTCCAAAGCTCGAGGTAGTGACACCCTAAGTTAAAACCTCCGGGCCCAATATCCCATGGCCAAAAGATATAACGCCAAAATCTATAGGGTTTGCATGAGATGAAAAGACTGTAGTCTCTGCTAACGCTCGAAGGCAAGAAATAGGTCTGCTCCATGCCAGCAAAAATCTCGGGCCTCTGGAGATTCACTATTATCTAACAAGTTGCGGGTGAAACGCCCCCGAATGCACTAGTGGGGTTTCTAAGAGCAGGTAGGGCGGCCAAAGTGACTCATAAGGGAAGGGTAAAACCTAAAACCTAAGGGGAAACCCTTTTTAAATCCCAACAAAAATATACCCACCCCTATCACAGCCTATCAAATACTGACATCTCAAAAATCACCTTAAATCATCAAACAACACAAGGTGGATGGAAAACCTACCTGGCAGGTGGTAGGCTAGACATGTGGTCGAAGATGCTTGGTGAGTACATGCCACATGAGCTCCACAGGTGATGCATACACTCCGAACAGGATAAAATCGCACTAATAGCTTCAAACTCTCATCGTAAAGAAAAACCACAATGGTAAAAAAAAACCATTCCCCGATGTATAAATATATTACCACGGGAAAAAACCTTTAAAGTGATAGGTGAAACATTAAAAACCACACGCACGAAGCAAAACGTTGTTGGCGCCAAAACATAGAGCGTAAGTCAACATGAAAACAACCCCGACAACGGTGGCTCTAACATCCCATCACAGCTGCACCCATCGGCTTAAGACTCAGTAATGCACCCGCATTTCTTTTGCGGCTTGGCAGTCAAAACCAAATCAGCAAGAAAATATGGACGACAGCCGCCGTGGAAGCTCCAAGACTAACACTTCTCCACTCAAGCGAGCCTGATGAGGATTCGGTCATCGATGAGGGAAATTCTCCGCTGTTGCACTAGCAAAATGGAAAGGAATCCGTTGCAGCAGGTCCCAAAAATCAGAACAGGTTCCAATAAGAAACTTGCACGCATATCCGCCATAGCAACATAAAGATATAGAATCATCTGACAAGGTGGGGTAGAGGAGTCGAATGAAGTTCTGATTCTCAACATTACTTCTCATCCGTCGTTGTGGCATAAAACCAAAAATAGTCCACCGTAGCGGCTTCATAAATCAAACGAAAAGTAAACCAAAAGATCAATCGTCGCGGTGGCCGTGGATTTGAGAAACCGTCTGCTGTAGCGGGAAAAGGAATCGGGAGCACTCCCGATACTCAAATTGAAACTTCACCCGCTGTTGCGGCACAAAACCGAAAAGTTGTTCGCTGTAGCGGCTCCAAACTTGAAAATCACCCGCTACTGTGGCTAAAAGGGAATTTTCTGACTTAGTAAAAAAGCAAAATATTGAACCTTTTCCCATAATAAACAAGCCATAAATGTTGGATTTCAAAATCAAAATGTCTAAGAAACAAAAACTAGGATTTAAAAGGGGGTCCAAAAAAAATGTAAAATTTTTTTGGGGAAAAGTTGCAGCTGTGAGATTTTTATCATTTAAGCAATATGATATTAGGATCTTATCTGAGAGAACAACATGCACAACAATAATCATAAGAGACAAGAGACACAAAGATTTTCCTCAAGGAAACCATAAAGGAGAAAACCCCGCAACTTCCTCAGAGATAGAATGAGCACCAATGGCAGCAGTAAAACCCAAAGACAGAAAATATGATCTCCAACAGTTGTTCTCTCTCTCTCACTTGAGAGAACTTCTCCTCTCTCACTCATGTTCCCTAGTTGAGTGAGTGTGTGTGTAATAAATAGAGAGGATCACTCTCTATTTATATTCTTTCGTTCACTTGATATTTGACTCTATTATGTAGGCTTGAGTAATCCTAACTCGGTTATGTAGGCTCAAGTAACCACAACTAGGGTACTAATAACCTGACTTACATTAACTTACCAGGGCTGACTTCTCTAAGAGAGTCTAACAACCCTAGTGCCCCACAACTACGGGGACTTTAACCCTTGATCAATAAGGAGGGTTACCCTCTATGACTTTACATGACTTGTTTACATTACCGATACTTCCTAATAGGAACATCGGGGTACAATACATAAGATATACAAGTGAATACATTCCAAAGTTACAAATACATCAACACTCCTTCTTAACTCGGAAGGTATTCTCTTGACACATTTCATCAACACAAGTCTTCTTCTCTAGATCAAGTCTGGATCATCATCAAAGATGGATCATCACTAGATCATCATCGAAACTGGATCATCACAGGATCATCATCAAAGCTGGATCATCACTGGATCATCATCAAAGCTGGATCATCACTAGATCATCATCGAAATTGGATCATCACTGGATCATCATCAAAGTTGGATCACCACTGGATCATCATCGAAATTGGATCATCATTAGATCATCATCAAAGTTGGATCATCACTAGATCATCATTGGATCATCATCATCACTACTTCCACCATCTTGATCAATTGGTGTTGTCTCTCAATTATACTCGTCACAGGAAGTTCTACAGAGACAGCCCTTTTCATGCTGGGTGTAGGCCTAGCCTCCATGTAGTTCTTCATCGAAAGAGCCAGCCATTTTTCATGCTGGATGCACATCTACAAAGCCAGTCCTTTTTCATGCCGGATGCACATCTACAGAGCCAATCCTTTTTCATACTGGATGTAGTCCTCTACAGAGCCATCCCTTTTTCATGTTGGATGTATCATCACAGAGCCAACCATTTTTCATGCTGGATGTGGCACCAACACAGAGCCAGTCCTTTTCCATACTGGATGTGGCATCTACATAGAGCCGGTCCTTTTTCATACTGGATGTGTCATCACAGAGACGGTCCTTTTTCATACTGGATGTGGCATATACGTAGAACCAATCCTTTTTCATACTTAATGTGTCATCATAGAGCCAGTCCTTTTTCATACGGGACGTGGCATCTACATAGAGCCAGTCCTTTTTCATACTGGATGTGTCATCATAGAGCCAGTCCTTTTTCATATTGGATGTGGTATCTACACAGAGCCAATCCTTTTTCATACTGGATGTGTCATCACAGAGCTAGTCCTTTTTCATACTGGATGTGGTATCATCACATATATCTGACCATGGAAGGAACCAATCTTGTCATCATGTCAGAAAGACACGGCTCTTACATCTGACCATGGAAGGAACCAATCCTCTCACCATGTTAGAAGGGCACAACACTTACATATAACCATGGAAGGAACCAATCCTCTCACCATGTCAGAAGAGCTCATGAACTCATCACTTCCCCTTGGAAGAAACCTCGATCTAGAGAACACCAAGCTTCTCCCTGAAGTACTCAAACTTCACTCTGGCCATTTCTAGCATAGAATCATATCAGGGCTGATTACATCCAAGGATAACCTACAATCTTTGCCATGATCGTTTACATCCGAGGACAACCTACAGAACTATTTGCGTTTGAGCAACCTACGAGCTTCACCAAGTTTTTATGCTCAGACAACCTATCTCACCGGCTATGCTAGAACTCCCTCTTTCGAGAGATCTCAATCTGGATCACATACTGGAGCTTCACTGCTCCTCTCTGCATCATACAAAAATGCAAGTCAGATCAATCAAATCAAATAGTAGTTTTCAAAAGAAACATACTACCTCCCAAATAGCCGAGCAAGTGGCAACATATTTTTCCTCGACTGTACTCAGCGCCATACAGGACTCCTTTCTGCTAAACCAAGAGATCACACCCAATCGCATACTGAAGTAGCACCTTGAATTTCTCTTCCTATCAATGGCACTACCTGCCCAATATGAATCCACATAACCCTCTAGGTTAATCTTCTAATTCATACCATACTTGAGCCCATACTCAACTGTACCCTTCAGGTACCTCACTACATGCTTTGCAACCATCAGGTGAACATGTCTCAATGTGTTCACAGCAAAGCAAATATTTGGTCTCATATTCGTCAGGTACATCAAGGAACAAATCATCTGATGATACATCGTGGCATCAACTGTCTCTGATGAAGCAACACTCAATAGCTTCAGGTTCGATGCCATAGGTGTGGTCATGGCCTTGCAGTCCATCATCTTGAACCTCTTCATGATCTTTACTGCATACCTCCCTTGTCCTAGGAAGATTCCATTCGCATTCTGCCACACCTCCATGCCTAGAAAGTATTGCATCATATCCAAGTCCTTCATCTCGAACTTGGCAGCAAGTCTCCTTCTTGTAACTTTAATGAGTTCCTCTTTTCTGTCAGGAACAAGTCATCGACATATAACAAGAGCATCACTGGTCTTCCACCTTCAACCTTGAAGAAAAGGTTGGAATCCACTTTAATCTCAATAAATCCTAGAGTCATCAGTAAGCTATCCATCCTGTTGTACCATGTCGAACCTCGAGATCTTCTGTAGTCACTCCCTATGAAGAGGAGCACCATTCTCCCTCTACCTTTCGTACTCTATGCATTGAAACATACTGTACCAGAGTGACAAGTAGCGTCCTCTGTTACTAATATTCTGTGTATCCATATGTGAGCTTGTCATCCTCTATATGCTTTCTTCTTCAACCTTGTAGCAAAGGTTAAGATCTTCATCACTCTAGGTGATCTTCAAGATCCTCATGTATGTGTGATCCCATGGGTGTCTTCTAAGCTCATACAACAACAACTTTCATTTTCACACATGATTCTACCTATCATGTATCTTAAATTCTAGTGGCTACAAATGTCTTTTCCTAGTCTATGCCTTCTTTCCATGAGAAGCCTCGTGCTACGAATCTTTCCTTGTATCCCACGATGTTTCCATCTACTGCATGTTGGATTGTGTAGATCCATATGGAAGACATTACAGACTTCCCTTCAGGTCTTGATACTGCATCCTAGACATCATTCTTCTTGAACAAGTATTCTCATTCCCTTTCTTCTTGGCTACTTCTTCATAGATAGAAGGCTCTGCATCAATGATGTCGCTCAACAGTGTCACATAACTGGAGTGTCTATGAGGCCTCTTTCTTTCTTTGAAAGTATCGTCATATTATTCTTTATCTTGGATTCTTTCTTGAACTGTCGTCACTTGTTCTTCGGAACAAGTCTCATCCTTCTTTTCTTGTAGGTGATTGTACGCGATCTTTCCTACAAGTCAAATGCATTAGTTGTATGGTTAGAAACATTTCATAAGGTATGTTCATAATGAAAAATTATTTTGCATTAAGATATAATCATGCAACTATTTTAGCGAATACAACATTCATCCATATCTTATAGAAACTTTCTAGATGCATTCCATCTCTACTAGGACAACATTGAGATTGTGCACTAATCCAATATGTTAGCAAAGAGGTTTCATTCTAGATAAGTAGCAATAGAGAGTTGTATAGCACCATGGGATACTTACCCATCACATGCATATTAGTAGTATACTATAATTAATGCAAACATTCTATCATGCATAACACATCAACTGAATATAAACAAAAACATAACAAAACAATATCATGAAATGACAATTGAATACTTATCTTTATTTGTTTCGTGGGTAGACTCCTTCTTGAGCCTTCAACTTCATCATTTTTTATCCAAATGCTAAGATGGATAAGAGGTTCTTCAATAGTTGAGTCCTTCGTATTCTTCATCACTTGAGGGATATTCTTTGGATGGTGAGAGCTTGATCTTCAGTTGCTCCCATCTTATTTTCTTTTACTATGAGTCGAGCTTCTTCTTGTGTGTGCTCTTCCCAGAGTCTGCTGAAAGTAATCACTTCCTTCTGGCACACATTCCTTAAATGAATGAATCCCATGATCCTGGAAGGCTATTCAAGGTGGTTATCACATCTTCTGCATTCTCCACTTCTTCTTCTATTGCTTCATGTTGTTCTTTTATTTGAGAGACCCTTGTAAAGTATGACTGTATGGTTTCTGCATTATGGATATTCACATTCTTCAACTGGTTTCTTGAAGTCATCTTTTGATTTATGTTCTTCCCTTCAAATAGCTTGGTCAAGGAATCAAAACATCTCTTTAGGTGTCTTTAGGGAATACCCTCGTGGTATAAGGTGATCCTTGATTGAATCAGCAATGATCTTCTTGGCCTTGACCAAGTTCTTCTTGTGTAAGGCTTTAGCCTCATCTCCCTCTGGAACTGGAACCTCTCTACTTATGTAGGTGTCCAATTCATTTCCTTCAAGAACTAGTGAGATCCTATACTTCCATGCTTGGAAGTTGTCAGCCTCACCAAGCTTGTCATCAAGCTGGTGTGATTAGTCATTTTGAAATGAGAACCTCAACTGTAAATAGCAAAAGATTAGATCTTACCGATTTGAGGTGTCCATCCTGGTTCTGGAGCTGGCTGATCTAGGGTTTGTTAGAGAAACCCTAATTTACAAAACTTGGAATTTCAAACTTATGATTGGATAGAAAGATAGGCCTATTCAAGGAGAGCTGTCCAATGTACTCCTTTTTTTAAAACAGTAGAGGGAAGCTCCCGGAACAAGAAGCCCTAGTTTGCCAATTTCTTCTACAGAAATGCCTGATACTCTTTCTATGGTATCTCTAAAATTATGGCTCATCTATGTCTGAAATTGTGTACTAAGGTAGCGTCATATGTCTTCTTTCGAACACCACATGTTTGAGCCGAATTGGTTTCACCAATTGGGACTTATGAGAGTTTTACCAATATGACTTCTTTTAGGACTCTTCAGCATAGCGAACTTGTACAGCCTGACATGTGTATCTATTTCAGCATCAAGGTATAAAAATTTTACCAAATACATTAAATTTTGTTCCCTATCTGTAACATCTTGTGAAATTTCATTTGGAACTTCGTAGCCTAGGATATTGTAATTCTCCCTAGGTGTCCTGTTTATGGATGAATCCTGGAAGAGGCTGGTACCCTGACTTGGAGGAATCATATCTCCCAAAATATAGTGAATCTAAGCCTGAAAATTTTACACAAGGTACATCAGGATTTTAGCTTCGGCATATGAAAATTTCGGTAGCTGACCCTTCTTTAATCCTGAGATATAGCGAATGTACCAAAAGTACCTGTTTTAGTATTTTAGGGTTTTTCAGGCCCGGGGTCAAACTAGGGTTTGACTTTCCCGAAGTTTTACCCAACCAAAAATCTCGAGCTTGGTCTCTAAACTTCGATTTTGATGAGGAGATAAATCCTATGCTAGGCTCACTCAAAAATTCCTCTTCTGTAAAATGCCCTAATTTCCCGCAGCAAAAACTGAAAATGCCCAGAATAAAATTCTACTTCGATAGAAAGATGCGCCCTTCAATGGAGAGTTATCCTAGCCTCCTTTTCTTGATATATTGTGGAGAGAGACCCAAAAAGTAGGAAGCCCTAACTTCTGCAGCTCCACAATGTCTTCTTCTCAAGTTAGCTCTGATACCATGTTAGATTTTTATCATTTAAGCAATATGATCTTAGGATCTTATATGAGAGAACAACATGCACAACAATAATCACAAGAGACAAGAGACACAAAGATTTTCCTCGGGGAAACGATAAAGGAGAAAACCCTGCAACTTCCTCAGAGATAGAATGAGCACCAATGGTAGTAGTAAAACCCAAAGACAGAAAAGATGATCTCCAATAGTTGTTCTCTCTCTCTCACTTGAGAGAGCTTCTCCTCTCTCACTCATGTGCCCCAGTTGAGTGAGTGTGTGTGTAATAAATAGAGAGGCTCACTCTCTATTTATATTCTTTCGTTCACTTAATATTTGACTCTATTATGTAGGCTCGAGTAATCCTAACTCTGTTATGTAGGCTCGAGCAACCACAACTAGGGTACTAATGACCCGACTTACATTAACTCACCAGGGCCGACTTCTCTAGGAGAGTCTAACAACCCTAGTGCCCCACAACTGTGTGGACTTTAACCCTAGATCAATAAGGAAGGTTACCCTCTATGAATTTACATGACTTGTTTACATTACTGATACTTCCCGACAGGAACATCGGGGTACAATACATAATATATACAAGTGAATACATTCTGAAGTTACAAATACATCAACAGCAGCAACAACGATACTATTATCAGATGTATAATGAGAAGTAGAAGCTGTAATGAAGATTTATCAGGAGTTTTAGAGTAAGCTCTGCCCGACGAAAATTTAGGATTGAAGTGGCTCGGGAGGAGCCACATGTGAGTGTTGGGGGAATGTTGTACCTATGAAAAGATGAAGAATTTTGTTCAAAAATATGAAGAATCTAGTCGCAAGGTGAGAAATGTCGCCACAAAAAAGGTTGCGACAAAAGAGGAGAAGAGCAAGTCAAAACCAGGTGTTCAACCTAGTTTTGATAAGAGTTAGTTAAGTTAGACTAATATGTTCTAAAGTTGGCGTAGTTTCTACTAACCCAGGTTCACACTTCCTTGTCCATCAACAAAGCCCAAGATATCGGCTCGATGGAGTGTAACTCCGTCGGCAACACCTACGACGCAAGTGAGGTCTCACCTAAGATATCTATGGGGACAGTAAGAACCAGGTCTCTATAGTTATGGAAGGGTATTTCGTTATCATATTATGATCAAGATGATTGAAAAAAACCTATGGATAGACTTTTGTCATCATACACACATCATAAAGTAAGGTAGATTGATATGTTGATACACATAGACATCATATATATTTTTTTAAACAGATCAATCAACAGTCCACTATATTATATCATTAGATGTTCAACAAACTCACAAAGATTCATTCATAGTAGACACAGACATCAAAGACACACATTTAACGTGGAAACCCATATGGGAAAAACCACAAAGGTGCTCTTCATCTGGCATGAGTGATAATTTAAATGCCTTTGGTCTACGTACATAGCTTGCAAAGCTCTCTTAGGATCTTCTTTACAATAGATGAGGGTTTTTTCCTTCTCATGCTCTCATGTCTTCCTATATCTCTTCTTAGTCTAGTTCATTTCGATCTAGTTTTTCCTTCTCCTATTCTGGTTATTCGCACATAGCTTGGATCGAACTTATATGATTATTACAATTCTTCTTTTACCCATCGAATGGTTCTTAACTCTCAGTCAATGGGTTGTTCTACAAGATCAAAACATCTTGTTACACTAATATAGGCGTTATTGACCCGATTTACATTCATGTTGATTCCCAAAAATAGACTATTAGTCTAACTTAATTAACTTTTATCAAAACTAGGTCGAATTCTTGGTTTTGACTTGCTGTTCTCCTCTTTTGTTGTATCCTTTTCTATCGCGGTCTTGTGACTGTATTATTCATATTTCTGAACAAACTTCTTCTTATCTTTTCTTTGGGCCAACAGCCCCCCAACACTCACCTGTGGCTTGTCCCAGCCCACTTTAGTCTAAAATTTTTGTTGGGTCGAGCTTACTCTGAAACTCCTGACATATCTTCATTACGGGTTATGTTTCTCGTTGTATATCTTCTTTGACATTTTGCACAATGTACCTCGTCCTGCTGAATCTTCTACGTAGTTTCAGTTACTACCTTCAGTCGGGCTTCCAGTACCTTATGGGGTGTTTTGGGAGTCAGCTTTATTTCTATCTCTACGACTCATTTATGGAGGCAACAGCTACCTCCCCAAGTCAAAAAACTATGGCTTCTAGGAGCATCTCAGTTGTAATTCCCTCTTTAGAGAATTCATGGCAGGCAAGCGCGATAGCTTGTTCCAACCTCTATCTCTCATCCTGCCATGTTTTTTTATTTCTTCTCTGTCTCTTGGGCTTTGTTTTTAAGTGATGCGATGGTATTCGTGGAGTGCTTGAGTTGTTTAAACACCGCATGCTCTCTTGTCTTCAACTCATCTACTACATCCTGCTGAATACTATGCAGTAGATACATCAAAACTACAAAAAAATCAAGACTTACATTATCAATGTCCTCGATCATGAAATTATTCTCTATTGTACCCAAGTCAATGGTCTTAGAAATCACTTGAATATTTTTGTGTGGGGGCGTAAGGGGTACCTCGACAGGTTATTCCTTAGATGGACCAGCTTCTTCCTATGACATAGTCGGATACGGTTCTCGCTCGACCGCTACTCAAACTTCCTTTACTACGACATAAAGAGTTTGCAGTAAGTCCATAATAACGTTAACCAAGTTAGTATGCCTTTCATCAATATTCTTACAAGTTTCATTCACCATTTCCTCCATTCGATCTGAAATGGGATTGTAGGCATCATTGGTAAGGCCAACAATTCCAGATGTTTTTTCAGCCTTCCACTTCTTATGAGTCTTCTTGGATTTGTCAGATATTTTTCTCTTATCCCCCAGTTCTGGATATGTCAGGGTATTAATGGATTTTTCTTTGTTTTGATAGGGGGAGCCTCATGGGATTTCTTCTCCTTATGGATATCCTCCTAGATTTCCTGACGTCCCGTTCAATGGTGTATCAAGTTCAGTAGATATTTAATCATCTATGAGAGATTATTTCCACTCATCAAGACAGTCTCGAACACTTATTTCAATGTCTTATTATGTTAGATGAAACTGAGTAGCCAGCCATTGATGGTGAGGGTCTTGTCACGGCTATAGAAATATGTGGTGATCACCAACCAAAAATCTAATAATGTGGTGGAACTGGTAGACAGTCTCTGCAGCAAGCCTTACATGCTTCCCATTGTGATACCTAAGTGCATCACCACGTAAGTAAAACTCGACATTATTATCCTTCTATTGGTGTGAATTATCCATGTCTTACCATAGGTTCTGGTATTGCTCCCCTCGACGTAGCATAGGCATGTCCAACCCCTAGTAGTGTGGTGGTTCATCCCATTCGACAAATGATATCAAAATTAAAATCCACGAATTGGTAAAAGGATTACCTTTCTCTTGAGCATCAACAACATTTGCTAGCAATTCATTCAATAGGTAGGTCGACCAGTTCATCTAGACGCCTGCATCACACTACTCTGCCATATCAATCATTTCGGTTGTACAATGGTTTGGTCACATCTTCCTTAGCAGTTTGCTTGATAATAGTTTTGCAGTGAACTGAACATCAGTGTCATTGATAGAGGCAATGGAGAAGCCTCTCTTGTCTTTGGACAAGTTGTATTTTTCTTTCATCTGGTTGACGAGGCATGGATCCTGTTCCTTTCCGATGAAGAAGGGTGATGGGTCGACCCCGTTAAGAGGAAGTCTAGTTATTGAATCTATTAGGTCGAAATCCACAAAAAAAATTTGATCCAACTAGAGGCATCCTCCATAAAACACCCCAGTAGTTTCTGAACGCACGTATTTACTTCTGTAGTGTGACCAAAATGGTGCATGTGCATCAACAACAATATTCCTGACTGGTCTAGTCTTCTTTCCCACTCCATTGGAACGAAGTGAATAATTTCATCTGCAGTCTCTCGCATAGAGTTCATGTACTGTGACATGGGGATTTCAGGTAACTTTCACAGGTCATTGTCTACAAATACCATCTTCTACAAATTCGACAGAATGTATGTCTCCACATGGACTTCTTTCGGAAAGCTGTCTTGACCAACATATACTTGGAATTCTTACTAATAGTGACATGAGGTGGCTCATCTGTCCTTGGTGGAATATATCTAGGAAACATGGTTGTCAACCCAGATCTTGATGCTTCAGTATCATGGGTAGATTGTGTTCTTTGTTGATGAACAATTCCATGGCCAGTCCACTTTTTTATTGATGGGTCAGTCGATGTCGATCGCGAGACAAATTATGGGGCCTCTTCAATAATAAACATGGGGGGAGGAACCTCTATTCCATATGCATGAGAAGTACTAGTGTATAACATAGGGATTTCCATAACAATCAAATGGATTCAGCTTCAAAGTATTTGTAGACAGATAGCTTAGCTCAAGAAGTTAGTCACTTGGATGCAAATGAATGAACAAACTTTGACGCAAAGAATAAATAGGTTTACACATGTAAGAAGTCATTCACTTATGTGGGTCTGCAATAAATGGAGAAGGTGGTGACTAATTATGTCACATGGAGCAATATTTCTAATCATTTCAATAAAAACCACCAGTCAACCCATCACTTCACTTGTCAGGACAACAAGTAGTTATTGTGCATTAATGGCAGATGTGACCAAAAAACATGCCACTGAAATCTCCCATTACCTCAAATTAATTGTCACCCAGCTATCACTTGCGACAAAATTTCATTGTGTGACAATAATTTTCTTGTGACAACAATTCTCTTGCGACAAATGTATAGTCTGCGACAACATTCTACACTTGTGACAAAATCATAAACCTGCGATTTTTTTTAGTCGACCAAAGTGAGGCTATCCTTATAAGGCTTTAGCCGAATTCCATTTACCAACCCTTGAAGGGTGTACCATCTAAATTTTCTAATTGAATTGCACATCCATAATTGATACGAATGGAAACATATGGTCCCAACCAATGTGTTCGAAACTTACCAAGATGCTTCAAAAAATTTAATATCATACAGGAGAACAATATCTCCGATCTGAAGCTACTTAAACTTAAAATGGTGGTTGTTCAAAGCTTTATGTCACTCCTTCTCGACATGCTAATGATAACCTACGACAAATCAATCTTTTTCCGATTGTACCATCTGCGATAGTATTTCTTGTATGGCACCAACATCGGTCATCTTAGTAATCGCAGCTATCCTGATACTGGGTACAATATATTCTAGTGGCATGACAACCTCTTGTTCATAAACCAATCTGAACGGAGTTTTTCTTGTCAACTTTTTGTAGGTTGTGCGGTAAGCCTATAATACTGCAGGTATCTTCTGATTCCAATCATACCTATAAACATTACATATTGTTTTCCATGCATACTGCAAGAGCTTATTGAATGTTTCAACAACACCGTTTTCTTATGGGTGATATGGTGTTTTCTTTCAGTGTTGAATCTGAAATTCCTTAGTTAATTTGTCAATTAGTTTATTCACAAAATTTGCACCTTGAACACGTACCAAAATTTGTGGGGATCCAAATCGGGTCACAACATGGTCAAATAAAAATTTTGCAACAATCGCAGTAGTACAATCCATTACTGGTGTTGCTTCATCCCATCTAGTTAATTAGTTTGTCGCGGTGATTATATAACGTGAAACCATTTGTTTTCCTCGTGGGTTAATTGGATCCACAAATTCAATCACCCATTTATCAAATGCCTGCAAAGTCACTTGTGGTACTAGCGGCATCTCATCTCATCACGACAGTTTTCCGGTTCTTTAACCAAGATCAAATCTACGAGAATAGTCTTTAGTGTCTAGATGCAGAGTAGGCCACCATAATTGTTCCTGTAAAATCTTGTGTACTGTCACTTTTCCTTCATAGTGATCTCCTATGACACCAACATGTGCTTCGTTCAATACCATTGGTCACTCATGTTCCAAAACACAATGACGAAGTATTTCATCTGGTCTCATCTTATATACTTTTCCAACGATCAATTGGAAATCTACATCTTTTATAATTAATTTCTTCTTTTGTGTTGTACTAAGCCTTCTGGTGCATATCCAGTAGTTAAGATATTTAAAATATCTCTGTAGTGGTCATCAATCATCTTAACTGCAAACAACTGAGCATCAAGAATACTATATTCGAGATTAACATGCTCTTCTCCACTTTCTAACCTTGACAGATGGTGGGGTCATGAATTCAGTCGACCCTACTTGACAATAATTTCAAAGTCAAATTTCTGGAATATGAGAAGCCATCGACAAATATTCTCCCCCAATGATGGATTATTCACCAAATAATTTAATGCGGAATGATTTGTATACATCTTGAAATGTCCTCCCGACAAATAATGTTGAAACTTTTGGAGAGCACATACCATAGCAAGTCCTTCTCTTTCAGTAGTGGTATAGTTCTTTTCTGTTGTCGACAATTTTCCACTAGCAAATGCAATAGGGTGATCAATAGAACCCTCACCTGGTTGTGTAAGTACAACACCAAGTGTGACAGACAACGCATCGACATGTACATGAAATTCTCTTTTCCAACCTGGAAATACCAATATAGGTGTTGTAACCATCTTATTTTTAAAAACATCCGGATTCTCTTGACATTACTCATTCCATTGAAATTTGACATCTTTCTTCAACATTTCTTTCATACGAGTTGTAACTTCTAAATATATTCTGATAAATTTTCTATAATACCCCATATCTCCCAAGGTATTTCTATACCGTTTCACTGTTGTGGGTGGTGGTAGGTCGACAATAATTGCAATATTGGCAGGGTCCATCAATATTCCATCTCGATAAGCCACATGACCCAACAAGATACCAAAAGGGGCACACAAAAAATGCACTTCTTTAAATTAAGGGAAATCTGGAACTGTCTACACCAATCGAGCATCATTCTCATACTCTCAATGTAGTATTTTACTATCCCATAGACCATCTAGTCATCAAGTATACTTCAATAAATTTATGGATGAAATATTTAAAAGCAGCATGGACTATTCTAGAAAAAATAGCAGGAGCATTCTTGAGACAAAAGGGAATTTCCATGTATTTGAAGCATCCCCATTCCGTTGCAAAGGTCATCCTACACTGATCTTTTGCAATCCTTATCTGATGGTACCCAAAGAATCCATTAGTAAATGAATATACTTCTTGTCCTTCGACACTCTCCAAGACTGCATCTGTAAACAGGGTCAAAAATGGGTCATGCAGGCAAGCATGATTTAGCTTCCTCACATCAACACAGATACAGACTTCACCAGTTTTCTTGTCTTGCACCACCATAGGGCTAATCCATTCAGATTCCTCGATAGGTTCTATAGTTCCCGCATCTAGCATTCTGTCTAACTCTATCTTGAATTTTTCTGTATATCTTGGACGATGAGATATTATGTGACATAATGCCTATGGATGTGTGCCATATACTCTTAGAGAGACCATGGTAGTATGACAGGAAAGTTGTTCATGATGGGAGGAAAAATACTTATTCTCTAGAGAAAGATGGGAAGACACATACTCTTTCATCCTTGGAATATGAAACAGTTCAGGAAGGTTCAAGTTCAAATATTTTGTTGATGTCTGGCAAAGAATTGTTACAAAAAATTCAGAAAGAGGAGGATCTACATTTTTCCCTTGTTGGTAAGCCAAAGGTAATTTTAACTTCTATGAATTTAGATGATTTTCCTGATGAAGTTAAAACTTTTCTTGATGAGTGTGCTGACATCATTGTGGATGAATTTCCAAATGCCTTACCCCTTGTAAGAAGTATTAGTCATCACATTGAATTAATAGCTGATGCAAGTTTACCTAATAAAGCAACATACATATTAACTTCTCAAGAAAATGAAAAAATCAAACAACAAGTGTAGGAGCTGTTGGAGAAAGGATTGGTAAAATAAAGATTGAGTCCTTGTGCAGTGCCCAATGTAATTAGTCCAAAGAAATATGGTGGGTGGAGGATGTGCACTGACTCCAGGGAAATCAACAAGATCATTATTAGGTATAGATTCCCTTTACCCAAAATTGATGATCTTATGGACTGTTTAAGTGGTTCAAAATGTTTTTCCAAATTATATTTGAAAAGTGGATATCATCAGATTAGGATAAGGGAAGGGGATGAGTGGAAGACAACATTTAAGACTAATGATAGTTTGTATGAATGGTTAGTGATGCCATTTGTGCTTACTAATGCACCTAATACCTTAATGAGATTGATGAATGAGGTTTTAAAAGAATTTATTGGAAAATTTATGATAGTGTATTTAGATGACATTCTGATTTTTTGTTAGAATAGAGAGGAACACTTAAGACACCTTAAGTTGGTGTTGGGAACTTTGCAAAAAGAGAAGCTGCAGATAAATCTAAAGAAATGTAGTTTCTTGAAGAAAGAGTTATTTTAATTGGGATTTGTAGTTTCGAAAGAAGGATTGAAGATGGATCCTGACAAGGTACAAGTGATTTTAAATGGGCCAATCCCAAAGAATGCTTATGAGGTAAGAAGTTTCCATGGACTTCCTAGTTTCTATAGAAAGTTCATTAATAATTCCAGTCAAATTTGTGCACAATGGACAAAGGAAGTAGAGAGCCTTTCAAATGGACAAAAGCAACTGATAGGAATTTTAAGTTGTTGAAGAAAAATATAACTGAGAAGCCTATCTTGGCTTTGCCCAATTTTGACAGTGTTTCAAGTGGAAACAAATGCTAGTGGAACAACAGTGGGAGCAGTTTCAAGTCAAGTGCAGAGGCCAGTGGCATATTTCAGTGAAAATTGAATGAAGCAAAACAGAAATACTCTTCATATGATAAAGAATAATATGTTGTTTTACAGGGTCTTAAAAAGTGGAGACATTATTTGATGCCTAAGGAATTTGTGTTGTATTCTGACAATCATGCTTTGCAGTTCATAAATAGTCAGCCAAAATTGAACCAGAGACATGTTAAATGGGTATAAATTTTGCATAAATTTACCTTTGTTATCAAGCATACAAGTGGTAAGTCTAATAAAGTTGTTGATGCTTTGAGCAGAGTAAATCTGGTATTGCAAGAAGTTAAGGTCGGTACTTTGGGATTTGAAAACTTAATTGATATGTATAAAGAAGATTTAGATTTCAAGGATATATATGCTTCCTGTGAAAATCTAGTTACCCATCAAAGAAGCCAATGGTTAGATTATATGTTGCAGGAAGGTTTTCTATTCAAGAATAGTAAATTGTGTATTCCGAAATGTTCGATGAGAGAGAATTTAATTCAGGAAAAGCATAGTGGAGGTTTATCAGGACATTTTGGACAAGGCAAGACTTTACTCTGGTGAGTAATTTTTATTTTTGGCCAAAGATGCAGCATGATGTGAACAAATTTGTTGAAAGATGCAGAATTTGTCAACATGCAAAAGGGAGAAGTCATAACAGAGGATTGTATCAACCCTTTCCTATTCCAGCTAGGCCTTGGGATTCCATAAGCATGGATTTTGTCTTAGATTTACCTAGAACTCATAGAGGTCATGATTCAATTTATGGGGTGGTAGATAGATTTTCTAAAATGGCTCATTTTATTGCATGTAAGAAGACTAATGATGCAACCAATATTGCTAATCTATTCTTTTTTGAAACTGTCACATGCCCCAATTTTGTAAAATAATGTTAATTGTTTTAATTTGATTTCCTAAAAAATTATGTTAAATTTAATACTAAGTAGGAACAGATGACTCAGCAGAGTTAAAAGATGTGGAATGTAATTCTGAATATTTTATTTTTAATAAATAAAAAGTGGAGACAACAGCTTGGGAGAGCTGTTAATAAGAGTGTTACTGGTCAAACTGGTGGAGGAACTAGGTGGATGGCAAAAGACAAGTGGCAGCATCCTCAAACACTTCCTATGTCGCAGGTGGCAACTTCCCTACATTTGGGGTCATGATACCCCAAGAAAGTGGGATTAGAGCAGGTGGCTCAATAAATGACAACTAACCCAAAAAGACGTAGGCAATCTTTTAAAAGTACCCAATGTAGAGAGCTGGGGATGCTCAGATATTTTCCAGGAGAAGAAGCATTCAGGAGGAATGCACTTCAAGGAATTCATTGGGGAAAAGGGAAAAGAGTAAGGAAGGTGTTTTGAGAGATAATCTGCAGTAACTTGGTCTGATACAGCTGGCTAGCTGAGAAAATTTATTGATAAGTTCAGGATTGGTATTGAGTCTGAAGACTGGTACTTGATTATTGCTGCACATAGTTCTAGACAGGGAGACTAGAGCAAGCTCGGGGGTCCTGAGGAGTCGTTGTTTGAGCACTCTCCAGGAGTTGGTAGGGAGGAACGGCCTCCCATTACTGTTGTCATCCAAACTCAAAGATCAGGTTCTGTTATTTATTAAATTTTGTATATTATCTGTGTGTGATTGAATGACGCAGTGTAGCTTATAATGTAAAGAATTAGATGGTTTAGTAATGAAGTTGTTCTTAGTTTGTTTAGTAATAGAATCATTTTGATGAAAAATAAAACCCCACCTGTGTTTTTCCTCATCTGGAGTAATCCAGATCGTACTCTAGCACAGGTGGTGAAATCATATAAATAAAGATAGTATGATGAAAATGTAGAATTAGATGTTAGTGGAATTATAGAATATTTCCTTTTATTTTGTTATCAGAAGAAATATCTTTTGTACCAGGAGTAGTGTTAAACCTGGACTGAGACTGTCAATTATTTAGAAACAGAGAAAGAAGTTATGTTATTTACTGCTAGTAGTATGTGTGTGTAGATAAAACAGTTCTGGATACAATTTTTACCTTCAGTAATCTTATTGCTTATTTGAATTCAAGAAAAGAGTATAATAGTTAAACTAGAGTAGGGTTAAGCGAAATAAAAATGCTTTATAACTTTACAGTTTACTTCCTTCTAGTTTAGGCTAATTAACTACTGCATGTATAATAATCAATTTAAAAGAAAGAATAGCTTGAATCTTGATTTATTGCTACAGATAATCTAGTTAGTATCAGAAAATACTTATGGATAGTAATGTAAGTTACTCGTTCATTTTGTTCTATCTAGCTAAGTATAAACAAAAAAAAATCTACAACCACCAATCTATACTTTTCAAGATGTTAACAAATGCAGAACATAGTTAGTTCTTATTCTTTTATTTTATAAATATTAACATTGTAACATAAACAAGACAATATAGAATACAGAGAGTACTTCTATAAATTATTTAGTACAGTAAGTATAAGAACACATTAATAAAATACTATTTTATTCTATGATTATAAATAAACAAAGAACAAAGCTAATAAATATACAATTATAAGAACAGTGTTAATATGTAGATAAAGTAATGTTTTATTCCATTATAATAAACAGTAAATAGAATATAATTTCTGTACTAAAAAAGATGTATCTAATAGATACATAAATACTTCAGTAAATACATGGAGTTCTTATATCTCCGAAGGTTAAAAATTATATAATAAACTTTTGTAAATTCTATTGTAATAAAATAAGTTATTATAAAAACCATGTACATTAACCCTAGTATTTTAAAATAAATTAAATAACATTACAGGGTAAAAACTCAGTTGCTTTAACACGCAGGAAAGTAACCCATTAGAATAACAGTATGCTCAGTTTACTGAGATTAACCAAACAATATACAACTTAAGCAATAACCTAATAATTTACAGAAGTACATTATAAAGAAAACTATGAATACTTTTTATACGGCCGAGTTAGGGTAATACCCTACGAATATCAAAATATACATCAGAGTCAACAAACTGAAGAGTATGTACTCACAGCCTTAACAAAATTCACAGAGCGAGGATTTTACAGCCTTTCCGCTACTTATATATATATACACACACACAGTAGTCAGAAATAAACCAAAGATTACAGTCTCAGCGAAAGCCGGAGGCCCCGTATCAAGTGAAGGGTTTAACTTCTTTAAACAAACAGCGAACAGGACAACCCTTTTGAACCAAAACCGCAAGGGTTGCAGGCCACAAAGACCACCCCACAACTGTCCCAAAGGGACCAAACAAGGAGGAATTGCCATGGTTAAACCAGGCTTACCTGTGAAACAGCAACTGTTGCCTCAGCCTCGCACCAACCACACAGAGGGGAGGGCCGACACCTGTAGCCAACGAAGGAATGATAGTGTTAAAACCATGTTACAAAATAAACATTTATATATTAAAAACAAGACTGCAAAGTGAGGGAAGAGTTACTAGCATTCCTTACCTAAAATTTTATTGAAGCACAACCACCCACGAGCAGTAAGTAACCACCAGCGCGAGGAGGATGAAACCCTACATCTGCTGTGAGACAGGAGGGATTTCTAACTCAGTAAATACCTACAACAATGGAGGACAGGAACAACAAGTTCAGCCAGTAAATATGTTTGGGTCGCAACCACTCTCAATACAAAACTGTAATTGTTGCAAACCCTAAACATCGGCCACTATGGTTAAGCAAGAGATCGACTGTCATCACCGAACTAAAGAAAGGAAGGACATTATAGACTGATGGACTCCAAACTGAGCGAGCTGCGACGGAGAAACCCTAGGGGAAATATCACTGTCTTTTACAAAGCAGACAAACAGTTCATGACAATACCTCTCCATTAAACATTCAGGACGAGCTTATAAGGAGGAACGGCAAGCAGGGAGACTACCGACAACAAATGCAACGACTGTGTAGACAAGAGCATGGTAGCAGAGCGGCCAGAGGGCCCGAAGGCAAAGGAGAGAATGCCAAACTAGGGTTCGAGATTTCCCTTATAACCATACAACGCTTGGCCATGGTTAATCCATGTCTCCACGCAAATGATTTGCATGCAGTGGGTATTTTTTTCCATAGTCTTGATGAGCAATCACCAAAGGTAAACTTTACCAATCATTTTTTCTGTTTTCAAAGGTTCTACTATGATCCTCAACCCAAAGTCAACCTATCATATGGCGCATGATAACAAAATAATCGTTAATATAATAAACTATGCTATAAAGCTTACCAACGGTGTGAAGAATTAATGACCCATCAAAACACCTTATGGTATATTGTTACTCAAACAATCATAACCTTGATAATAGTAAAGCCTTGTTAAAAGGTATACGAGGAATTAATAACGTTTTATTGATGAGAATATTGTTTCAACATTGATGCATATAACCAATTATATGGTAACATGGTAAGGTTAGAAACTTTGCACGTTATATAAGTGAAGGAGGCACACTACTACATTTCGACCCAAAATCCGACGGTTACTTCCGACGGCGCATGGATTTTTTCTTTTAAACCTACCAAAAATCACAAAGATATATTTTTTTTGTAAATGTGGCCACACACGTTGGTTAAGCGACAGATCTTTTCATAGTCGTCGCTTAATCGACGGCGCGTAAGCCAAGGTCATCAATCAATACAATACATTAGATCACAAACA
>LPNX010092360.1:660169-722016 GCA_001517045.1 Pseudotsuga menziesii | reverse complement strand
ATGAATTTACAATTGATGTGAAGGAAGCAATGGAAGTAGACGAAGATGTAAGAGAATGAGATGCTCTTTCCGGAGGAATGCTTTTTACAATTTGTCAAGCTCCCTTTGCAATTAATCAGGGGAGCTCCTTATTTTTATACCCCTAAGCTTTTAGTATAATATAAGTAGTACAGTTTCTAAAGACCAAAGGATTGACTTTAATTTTATTGAATTTGCTTTACTTTGCAATAAACATTTGCTGATTAGTTGACACATTTGAAATGAATGGTGTTTATATATTCATTGTTGTATTTGAACAACTAACAAATTTGGATTTTGGATTTGGATGAATGAATCTCTCCTATTAAGAGGCTTCCAGTTTTGAATCACTTTAAGTATGTATTGAATATTGAAGAGATTAAATCTATTTCTTTGAATTACTTATAAGCCAAAATAGGCATAAGTTTGCTGCAGAATATCACACTGGGCTTGCCAAAATGTTCGATGTGCCTTTGTGGACAGTGAAGGGCTTGCCAAGAAGATGGTAGAGGTATTATCCAGTTACCTTTTCATTATTACAAATTTGGGTTTTGGAATGGATGTGCCTTTGTGTGTGTCTGTCAAGTGTCTGTCAAATTTCTCATTTCAATTGGAAATCATGACAACCCAACCCTTTGACAATTTTTTCAAAATAAACACCGTGCTCATTAGGCATCGCTTGTGCTACAAGTTTACTGCTTATAACAGAATAACTAACAGATGCTGAAATATCATCAATAGAATGACAGGGATGTATCATTTCTTTTGCAGTGTATGTTTAACAGATTCATATTTTTACCATGCAATGTGGCCAAACTGTTAGTTGTATAAATTCATTGATGTTTAAAATGTGTATTGTTCTTCACAAAACATAAAGGTCTGTTAGTTGTAATGTGTATTGTGCATTGATGTTTATAATGTGTATTGTTCTTTTACAACAGCGATGTTCCTTCATTTTTGTGTAGGCAGAGATTTCTTCTGGAGGCCATATACCTCAGGTTTGAGGTTAGATAATACGATTTACAATAATTTCATCAAGGTTTGGGCTTGTTTCATTTAACTGTTGGCTCTTAGGATAATCCCAAGTGAACCCCACATGGAAGACTGGGCTGGCTAATGGTAAAGGCCGACACAGCTAAGACGAATTCTAATCCTAAGGATTTTCGCCATTGATACTTTGCAATAGATCCATCTCTTGGACTTCTAGTTAAGTTTGACTCATTTATCAGTACCTGCTACCATTATTACCTATGAGACTTACTACACATTCTATAGGAATTTGTAGTATAGTGAATATCTAGTAAATAAAATATGTTGATTATTGATGAAAAACTCCTGCTGGAATAGTCTTATGATATAGGCTTATGGTATTCTTGGGATAGGTCCATCCCAAGAAGTTCTGGAAAGCATTCATTGAAATTCAGGTGTCATTTTTTACATGAAGTTGTTCCAACTGAGTTGCTAGACTTGCAGCCACTTCCTGTGTCTGCGTTAAGAAATCCCTCATATGAAGCACTTTATCAACAGTTTAGACACTTCAATCCTATTCAAACTCAGGTATTTACTGTGCTTTATAACTCAGATGATAATGTTTTAGTTGCAGCACCTACCGGTAGGGGTAAGACTATCTGTGCTGAGTTTGCTTTACTACGATTGCATCAAAAAGGCACAGATAGTGTATTTCGATGTGTCTATATTGCTCCTATAGAAGCTCTTGCCAAAGAGCGATATCGGGATTGGGAGTAGAAATTTGGCAAAGGATTGGAACTGAAAGTAGTTGAGCTGACAGGTGAATCTGCAACTGATTTGAAGCTCCTTGAAAAGGGCCAGATAATAATAAGCACACCAGAGAAATGGGATGCTTTGTCTCAGAGATGGAAACAGCGCAAACTGGTTTAGCAAGTCAGCCTTTTCATTGTGGATGAACTTCATTTAATTGGAGGAGAGGGTGGTCCAATCCTGGAGGTAATTGTATCTAGAATGAGGTATATTTCAAGCCAAATTGATGCTTCTTTGATTGAAATTCATGGCCCCACATTGTGATTCTAGACCAAAAGAAAGTGATACTTCTGATGCATGCATAAGGCTTTAGTTGCTTGAACGTTTTTAAGAAATGATATGCTCACAGCTTGTGGTACAATCTCAATCTCAAGGCTTTAAATTTGACACACATGTATTCTTCTATAAGTATGAAAGCTTCATGATGGGTATAATACTCAATTCATGGATTTGCATAATTTGCAATTTAATAACGTAATAAAAAATTCTCCCCAATTGGTTAAAGACTGAGTGTTTAACCCTTGATTGGCTACAACTGCAATGCTTGGTGTTGGATTACATTTACCTGGTCAAGCTACATAATACATTATTGGTGTTATTGCATTCAATTTGGAAATCCATTGGACTTGTATCACTGTGTTTTTGGATGGATAAAGGAAGGAATACGTTACAGTAGGAATACCTATTAAACAAAGTTTCACAATATTTTTTTTTTTTAAATTGCAGCAGGCGTCGCTTATCCGACAGTTTCCCTTAGTGTCGTCGCTTAAGCAACAGTTATTTATGTCGCTGATCCGACAGTTATGCTTCTCATCCGTCGCTTATCCGATAGTTTCCCTTTCTCTCCGTCGTTTAAGCGACACCTGGGGGTGCAAAAGTTTTTAAAAAATTTCCTCATTGTCGCTTAATAAGTGTCGGATAACCGACGATTTAAATTCAAGCGACGGTTACTTAAGTGTCGCTTAAGCGATGGTTACTTAAGTGTCGCCTAACCGACGCCAAGTTTCCGATGCTTCAAAAAAAACCAAAGTGTCGTACATGCGACAGGGAAGTGTCGAAAATCCGACATGACGGCCGTCGGATTTTTGGTCAAAATGCAGTAGTGGCACTAGGAAACAAGATTAAAGAACTATAATCTAATGATTAACTATGAACATTCTTGGGTGAGATCTAACCTATGACCCTTGTTTATAACCAACATGACATGTAGTCCTTAAATCAACTATATCTCTATCTAAGGTTATGATAGTTGATGTTTATGAAAGAATTTATTAAGATTAATTTTATAGTATATACCTCTGTGCTAGTGTTAATCTTTACCTTAAATTTTACTTAAGTGGTAATTTAGTAAGTCTTGCTATTAAGCATGATGAGTCTCGATTTGCTTAAGGAATCTGACTATGGGAATAATATAAAATTAATAACCTTAACTGGTTATTATTCTTCCAAGTAAATTATGGACAGAAGAACTTAATCCATCATCACTGTTATAGCCAAAGTGGCAGTAGTTTTTGAGGACATAAATTCCCTCAAGACATCAGGCTGGGAAGATGGATTAAGAGTATGAAAACTTAATAACTTGTGTACATTACTTTTACATTGCAAGAGTAATCAACAAATTATTAGGAGATAAAGAGATTGTATTCACTTTGTCAAAAGATCCTTAACATAACAACTCTGTCATTCTTAAAGTGCTTGTAAGGAAAGATTTAAGGCATTTTACACTTGACGACTTTGATAGACATCTAATAGCTCAGTAAATAAGAAGAAATATAATTCTACATCTACTAGGAAAAAGGCAGCTGTAACCATCACTAATAGAACTAAACCTTATTCCTTAGCATCTTAAAAAGGAAGACAGTTTAATGATTTTACCTCGATAATCTTTGGAAATTGATTAGCAATTATATTCTATACTGAGTTATTATTGTGCGATGAACTTATATCAGAATGCTTTAGAATTAATGACAAGCAACACTTGAACTTCTTACCTGTAAGTCTGTAAGCACAGGAAAACTTCCTGCGTTAGCTCGAAAGCTAAGTAAGCCCGGAATTTCATGATAGTTCCACCTTGTGGTCGCAAAGAAAAACAAGTCAGTAAACTGAAAAAGAAATCGTTTTATAAGATAAACATAATCAAATAGATAATTCATAGAATGAATTCATTAACATTTAACTAATCAAATAATTAGTTGACTATATTTATGAAATTTATCTGTATTTTGAAAATTTTAAATTTTTCGAAAATCTTGGGGTTTTGACAGAAATTGTAAAGTTGCATGGGTTTCCTTTGAGTATTATGTCTGACAGAGATACAAAGTTTGTTGGTTATTTATGGAGAAATATATGAAAGAAGTTGGGGACTCATCTTAGTTTTAGTTCTGCTTATCACCCTTAGACTAACGGTCAGACTGAAGTGGTAAATAAGAGCTTGAGAAATATACCAAGAATTCTTGTGTATGAGCATCCAAAATAGTGGAACTTGGCTTTAGCTCAAGTTGAGTTCACATACAATGATTCACCCAATAGAAGTATAGGTATGATACCTTTTCAAATTGTATATGGAATGCATCCAAGGGGTATATATGAACTTAGATATTTGGGAAACAGGAAAAGAGAAGTGCAGAGGGTGAAGACTTTGCAATTAGTATGCATGAGTTGCAGGAGAATATCAAGAAGACATTACAGGAGAGTGCAGAAAAATATAAATATAGAGCAGACTTGAAGAGAAGGGAAGTAAATTTTTAGGTTGGAGATTTAGTGATGGCATATCTTAAAAAGGAAGATTCCATAAAGGAACTTATAACTAATTGAAGCTTAAGAAGATTGGAACTTGTAAAGTCTTAAATAAGTTTTCTGCAAATGCTTATGAGATTGAGCTTCCTTCTGACTTTCAAATTTCACCAATTTTTAATGTTTCAGATTTGTATCCTTTTAAAGATGCAAGTATCCAAATAGATGGTGTAACTTTAGATGGAGATGATTCAGCTATAGAATGGCAAGGACAAATTCCACAGAAAGAACAGCCTCAGATTGAATCCATTCTTTACAAGATAATCCTAAGGAAGAACAGGAACAAAACCTTATTTCAATACTTGGTTAAATGGAGGAATCAGCCTGGATGACAGAGCAAGAAATTTCCAAGTACATTGTGCAGCCTGAAGACTTAATGAAGAATTCTTTTCTTCCCCAAGAGTATGATGCAGGAGTATCCATCTCGAATTTCATTGACTAATGAGCCAGCATGCCATGTAATCGATTCTAGATGGAAAGGGTTTGATGTTATTAGATAGGGTTAGTTTTTAATTTGAATAAGTGGAAATTAGCCATTGATCCCCTTAATCCTTGCATGGAATTCCTCAAGGGTAGACCTTTGTAGATAGGGTTTCTTTAATTAGGTCTCAGATCCAACCTAGTCGTATCTGACAGGTTTTTCTGAGTGTTATAAAAATGAATGAATGTAATAGATAGAGGAGGACAGAGGAGGTGTGTGCATAGAAGAGTGAGTGAGGAGTGAACAACTAGAGTTCTCTATGTGTATTTGAAATTCTAATGAATTGAATAAAGAACATTGGATTAGAATCTGCGTGTGTTTTGATGGATTTCATGTCTTCATATAGTTCTGTAGAAGTGTGAATTCATCCCGCATTCACTCCATATAAACCTCTGTATAAATTCAGTGCCTTTGGATTGTCATAGGTTTTGAATAATAGAAAAAATTGATCCTTTTAGTGAACAATTCGACGAAGTTTACAAAGAAGTTAAAAGGATAGATCAGACGATGAGGAATGATCATGACGAAGATCAAGGATCACAATTCATTTCCGCAGCAAAGGAAGAAAATCCACAAAGTTTGATCGCGATCTGCACTTGGAATCAGATCGACAATCGAGAACAAATCCGCAGAAGATCGATGGCGGGGAAGAATTGTTGTGAAGAAGGTGTATCCCGGAAATTGGAGGAGTGTGAGTGTAAAAAGTATAAAATCTGACTTCCGCTCGAAAGTGCAGAGGTGTATAAATTCTTGTCTAGGGGAGTTGAAATTCCGACTTGCACATTCTGCTGTAGTGCGGAAAGGAGTTTAAGTAGTGTGGAAAACTATTTAACAAGAAATTTTGGCCTGTTAGTTTCAGATTTCAAAGTTTTGAAGTCTATAAACAAACTAGTGCCATCAGTATTCCAACCCATTCCCATTAAATATAGGTAACTTTATATCACTTCCCTCCATTCTATGTACTTGTGGTATTGTTGAATTAAAGGTTCCACTAATAGGAATTCCTTGACTACTATTTCTACTATTATTATTACTATGATTGACAGAACCACTCTTTGATGTGTTTTTAGGTCTTACCTCAGTTTCTCGATATGTGCACGAGGTTGTGGGTATGTCGTAGTCCTAATATGGATTTGTTACTTCCTCTTCTTCTTCTTCTTCAAATATAAGTTGATTATCCTCCTCTTCGTCGCAGGATTCTCCATCGAGATGTGGTGCCAAGTCATAGTCATTTCATTTGTTCGCGTTGCAAATTCCTCTTATGGTCGCGTTACTTATTCTCTTTCCTGACTGAAATCTTCTTCCACCCCTCAAGTGTCCACCCTCTTATTCAGTCTCCTTATCGATAGGAAACATCTCAGCTTAATCTTGTCCATTTTCCTCAAATTTTTCTTGCAACATTACCCAGAGTCTCCGTGCACAAGGATTTATTCATTGGAATCCATCCTCAAGATCCCTTTTTCACATACCAACATCTTTATCCACGGTTTTAAGGATTTCAAGTGGCGGCCTCGAGGTTCCTGGAAGAACTCCCTTTCTATCTCATTGTATTATCTTATAGTATCGACTGAAATCTCGGTAATATATCTTTCCAGAATGCTATCAACGCAGAAGTCGATAGCCCTAGATATAGGATTACTAACTCTTTTCAGTCGGTGTATTGATTGAGGACTCTACTTTGTAGGTTCTCTAACTTGAAAATTCGTCCTCTTAGTTGCTAGCTTAGACAACCATTCTTGCAACATAATGGGAAATTAACTTAAGAAAATCTCATGAATATCTGTGTAACTCATGAATATCTGTGTAAATGTATCTTTCTAGTCATCCTATCGAACTCAGTTGCGATCCTTTGCGTTCTTCCCTTGTAAAAACTCTTGTTGTGTAATCAACCCAATATTGAATTTATGGTTTCGTCGAGTGCCAAAACATACCCCCATTACAATGATTCATGTCCCAGCAACAACACCATTTGTTGGTGTAGTTTCTACTGATCCATGTTAAAATTTCCATGTCCATCAACAAATCCCAAGATATCGGCCCAATAGAGTGTAACTCTGTCGGCAACACGTGCGATTCAAGTGAGGTCTCACACGAGATATCTATGGGGACTACGAGAACCCGGTTTCTGCGGTTATGGAAGGAGATTTATTTATCATAGTATGATCAGGCTGCTCAACCGAAACCAAGGGATATACTTTCGTCATCATACATACATCATAGAGTAAGGAAAATCAATCCATCGACACACACACACACACACACACACACACACACACACAGATATATATATATATATATTGATACATATCAATCAACATTCCACAATATTATATCATTAGATGTTCGACAGATTCACAAAGATTCATTCACAGTAGACATAGACATCAAAGGAACACATTTAAAATGGAAACCCATACGAGAAAAACAACAAAGGCGCTCTTCATTTGGCATGAGTAATATTTTAAACGCATTTGGTCTGCTCACATAGCTTGCAGACCTCTCTCGGGATCTTTTTTACAATAGATGAGGGTTTTGGATTTCTCATGCTCTCATGTCTTCCTATATCTCTTCTTGGTCTAGTTTAGTCCGGTCTCTTTTTCCCTTCTCCTATTCTGGTTATCCACACACAGCATGGATCGACCTTATAAGGTTTTTACAATTTTTATTTTACTCATCGACTGGCTCTTAACTATCAGTCGACAAGTTGTTCTACAAACTCAAACATCTCATTACATTAATATAGGATCTATCGGCCCTATTTACAATCATGCCTAGTCCCAAAAATAGAATATTAGTTTAACTTAACTAACTCTTATCAAAACTAGGTCGAACTCTTGGTTTCAACTTGCTCTTCTCCTCTTTCGTCGCATCCTTTTCTGTTGCAGTCTTGCTCACCTTGCGACCGAATTCTTCATCTTTCCAAACAAAATTCCTCTATCTTTTCCTAGGGACAACAACATCTAAGTTGAAATAATTTTTCCAAGAAGAAAAAAGTTACAACCATATAGGAAGGATAATGAGACAGAACCTATAATTAGAGAGTGTGCAAACATAACCATTTAGTAAAATGTTCACAAACTAGTACTGCAAACTCCAACTCAATAACAATAATAATGGTTTACAAAAAGTATATCTCACCATCATAAAAATTCCATCTACGGAGCGCATGCTTTCAAGCATGTTGCCACTGATGTGTTTTATACCTGTCAAAATAATACATATGATATCAGTTAAATGGAGTCATATTTGAGATTCATTTATTCTAATAATTAAAGGTTTTAACGCTCAATTGGTTAACCATATAGATATCATGGAAATTGAGTTTGCTTTTAATTTGTAAGTTCCTTCTTCAATGTTATTTAAGATGTAAATATTTTGCATAGCCATTAAACTTGATAAAATGTGAATACCAAAAAGAATGGGTGTAGTTGCAATGACGTGAGGAAGATCAAAATTGATGGCGTGGATATGAGGATCAACATTGATAATTTTACTAATCACTTCTTTGTTCCATCCACCCATGCCCACTAAGGTGTCGATGCCTTTCAAGCTATCGTAAGTAGTCAAAATCCCCCTCATATTGATCTTTGTCACAGAGACAACGGCTATGTTAAATACAATATTGATATCTAGGTTGCTTCTCAGATCTTGGACCCTCTTCCACCGAGCCAACTGAAGTACAAGCTCTCCAGAAAAAGAATGCAGTGGATGTATTAGGTAGAGACCCGAGAGACAAGGGAAATGAAGATAACACTAAACCAAAAGAAGCAAGAGTGATATAAACAAATGCATCAACTCAACAATCTAGGGTTCTTAAAACTATAAAAAGTAAAATACCGAGCCACCATTAGTAAGAGAGTGAATATTGCACTGTAGAGATTGGATGAGATGGCCAACCAACAAACCAACAACCGACTTGGGCCTAATAGGTGCAAAAAATAGTAGGACTACAACAAAAACATCCTAGATGGAATATCTACTCAATAATTTTCCTACCAGTATGCATGACAAGGATCCTTCAACTACCCTAGAGACTTATGCATTCGATAGGTGAAGAAAGGTCATCATAAAGTAGATCCATAAATTAAAGAAAACTAGTGATGAGCACATCGTGACCAAAGCTATAGAGCCTATAGTGGCAGACCCGAGCCAAACCATTCCTATGGATCTAGCTACTACTAGAATTGCAGCATCCCAGAAATCATGACCATTACCACAAGATTTCTATAAATGATCATCCATGTGAAGCACATTCTTGTGAATATGGTCATAAGTGGGCATCAAAGAAGCATGTGTATGCAAGAGAGAGAGGGGAGAGAGGCTTAAGGGACTAATGTCCTAAGAGAAAAAGTAGGTTTTGTTGAGACTGATCAGTCTAACTTTAAAGGTGCTCAACAAACATACTTCCAAAATAACCCCGAAGTCTAAATACAACAAAGACTTTCTTAATATATATTGGGACTCAACCCATGCATTACAAAATTTCGAGAGAAAATTTACAAAGGAATAAAATATTCAAAACTCTTTGGATTGGGATTTCAATGTTTTTCAAAAAACTTACCCTCATTTCTTCTCGAAACAATGATCCATGAGTCTGAAATCATTGAGTTGGATCCATTCTTACCTACCGATCTTATCTCACCTCTATTATCGGTGTGGAATGCCAATAATATGGGCAACAATTAGTCGCATATGTTTCAAAAATTCAGGTGGGATCATAAGCACCGCGAAAATGAATAATTGTGGTGGTCAAGTTAGGGCATAAATAAGATATTATTGAAATTAAGGCTCTCGATACTCTAATGAAGAAATACAAATAAGAGATAGAGACAACAACCTTCAATCTAGTTTGACATGGCTACTACTTTGATTCTTTGGATAGCCACAATAAAATCTCGGGCAGGATCAAGAGAATTAGTACAACTGGGCACTATCCTCATCCTAAGATCACATCTATGAGAATAGTCTTTAGCGTCTAGATACAGAGTAGGCCACCATAATCCTTCCTGTAAAATCTTGTGTACTATCACTTTTCATTCATAGTGATCTCCTGTGACACCAACATGTGCTTTGTTCAATACCATTGGTCACTCATGTTCCAAAACACAACAATTGAGTATTTCATCTGGTCTCATCTTATATACTTTCCCAACGATCAGCTGGAAATCTGCATCTTTTATAATTAATTTCTTCTTTTGTGTTGTACTAAGCCTTATGGTGCATATCCAGTAGTTAATATATTTACAATATCTCTGTAGTGGTCATCAATCATCTTAACTGCAAATAAATGAGCATCAGGAAGACTATCGTCGAGATTAACAGGCTCTTCTCCACTTTCTAACCTTGACAGATGGTCTGGTCCGAAATNCACTGGCTTATTGACGAAATACTTTAATGCAGAATGATCTATATACATCTTGAAATGTCCTCTTGACAAATAATGTTGAAACTTTTGAAGAGCATATACCATAGAAAGTCCTTCTCTTTCAGTAGTGGTATAGTTATTTTCTATTGTAGACAATTTTCTACTAGCAAATGCGATAGGGTTATCAATAGAACCCTCACCTAGTTGTGCAAATACAACACTAAGCGTGATAGACAAAGCATCGACATGTACATGAAATTCTCTTTTCCAACTTGGAAATACCAATATAGGTGTTGTAACCATCTTATTTTTAAAGACATCCAGACTCTCTCGACATTACTCATTCCATTGAAATTTGACATCTTTCTTCAACAATTTTTTCATATGAGTTGTAACCTCTGCATATATTTTGATAAATTTTCTATAATACCCCATATGTCCCAAGGTATTTCTTAACCATTTCACTGTTGTGGCTGGTGGTAGGTCGAAAATAATCGCAATCTTGGCAGGGTCCATCAATATTCCATCTCGGCAAGCCACATGACCCAACAAGATACCAAAAGGGGCACAAAAAAATGCACTTCTTTAAATTAAGGGAAATCTGGAAATGTCTACACCGGTCAAACGTAATTCTCAAACTCTCAATGTAATATTTTACTATCCCATAGGTCGTCCAGCCATCAAAGTATACTTCAATAAATTTATGGATGAAATATTTAAAAGCAGCTATGACTATTCTAGAAAAAATAACAGGAGCATTCTTGAGACAAAAGGGAATTTCCATGTATTTGAAGCATCCCCATTCCGTCGCAAAGGTCATCCTGTACTAATCTTTTGCAATCCTTATTTGATGGTACCCAAAGAATCCATCAGTAAACGAATATACTTATTTTCCTTTGACACTCTCCAAGACTGCATCTGTAAACGGGGTCAAAAATGGATCATGCAGGAAAGCATAATTTAGCTTCCTCGTGTCAACACAGATACATACTTCACCAATTTTCTTGTATTGCACCACCATATGGCTAATCCATTCAGATTCTTCGACAGGTTCTATAGTTCCTACATCTAGCATTCTGTCTAACTCTATCTTGACTTTTTCTTTATATCTCAGATTGAGCCTATATGGTCACTGTTTCATAGGTTTTGCATTGGGCTTCAAGGGAATAATCATTTCTCAGATATACCAACAATTCCCTTCATTTCTAAAAATTTAGCAGGGAAAAGATCTTGGAATTCATGCAATAAGTCTATAATCTTCCCCACTGTCTCATCATCCCAAAAGTCCCCAATATTGGCAAATTTCATATTCTCTAGAGAACCAATATTCACTTTTTTTAAGACGATTTAGAAACTTGTCACTTGATACGCCTAACCCCTCCACTGCTCAAGTACCCTCAGAGTCAGGAATATGTATGTTGTAGGGATCACCATCGTTAGGTTCACCTATTATATTGTAGCACTCCATCCAATGTTGAACTGTCGTGATTCTCTGACGGAAACTTGACATTGACACAAGCATGTCTTCAAAGATCTTAGTTCTGATTAATTGCAGAGTAGCATCGATTGTTGGATTATCATCATCAAAACCAAATGTATGCATAAAACTTGCATCTATCTCTTCCCACTCAAATGTTTCTCATCATAGCTAAATCGACGTGTACCATTTTCTCGATATCATGTCCAAGGTGTGTATGAACTAATGAACCCATTGATGTCACGGTGATGCCTCCCATGTCACGCGACAATGCTCTATATGCTTGATAGGATTAGTCAATCCTATATATTTCTGACCAGTATAGAGCACCTTCTCACCAAATCATATTTCCAACAATCTTTGGCATTAAGGCCATTCTCAAATATACTACTTATGAGCAACCCACCATCTTGCGGGTGTAGCATTCAATGCAACATCTAGGGCTAACGAGTGTTGAGGTTCAGATACTTTCGCTTCGAACTCTGTAAGAAAGGATACCAAGTTAGGTAAACCTTTATAAGTAGGTAGATCGCATACCTTAGTACCTACCCATTGCACATATTTCATGATTCTTGCATATTTATGCATTGATACTTCATGTAGTCGATTATGCCATTTCTACAGAGCTTCTCCGGAGCCCGACGAGCAGGAACTAATACTTTGCCAACTAATTTTTCCATCGATTGTTGTATTAACATAGTCGTCCATGACAAAAGAAATATTATATATATGATCTAGATATCCATCTTGTCCTTCATTGTTTACCTGCTTGACATATCTCTAGCCTTCCATAGGATCAATTAGAGCGACCACCTGTAGCTCTACATCCTCAAATGTTAATATACTCTTCTTAAAATTTATAATGGTTTGATTGTCAATAGCCCAGTCAATCCCCAGAAGTGTTGGATATGGATTCATATCATCAACAATATCTATAACCTCAAAATCTACATAGGTCTGAAGTCTTTCTATTTTGACAGGAACCTATGTTAGTCAACCGATAAGAAAAACCTTCTACTAGTTAACTAAGCTCAGTTGAACAGAAGACCATACTAGTCTCAACTTTCTCATACTTTCCCATGTCTATCTGATGAGAATATTAACATCTGAGCCCAAATCCAGAATGATATAATCCATGTCATAGTCATCTATCTGGGCATTCATCCTTAGCTCATGACCAATTTTCAGTCTTTTACCAATGCGATTAACTTGCTTCTCTGGTCACACACTTGGTTGAGGTTCTTCAACTAAAGATGATAGTTCTGCCGCAACATCCTTATCTTATATCAGTGCTAAACAAATTTTAAAGAAAATTTTCAACTTGCTTACCTTCTTTGTCAGTTTTCTTTGAAATATATGTTCAAATATTTGAGGCATTTCCAGTATTGGTCCTGCATTCTATATTGGGACAACAGTAGAATTCGATGCTTGATTCTTGTTGAAGAACTCATGATGTGCATCAAATAATACTTCCTTTTATTTATGAACATCAAATGGTACTTTCTTTTGTGGTGTCGGTCGAACTCTCAGTTCTTTGTATGGTGCTTCTTAATCTCCTCCAGTTGCAGCACCTCCTCTTGTTATGACAAAAATATTAGGTTCTCGAGGTTCAACATAAATCTTTTGAATATTGGGATTGGTATTTTGAGGTGGTTCTGGTTTCCCATGTTTCTGTCATGCCACTTAGCAATCAGTTGTGGGCATTCTTGGGTAGTGTGGTCCAATGCTTTACAATATGAACACATTGATGTGGGATTAGTGCAATCTCTGGCAAAATGTCCAGGATGTCCACAATTATAACAAATCACTTGGCCCCTTCCTTGACCCAATTCTCCTCCTCGTCCTCGACCTCTAAAAATACCACCCCCTAGGTTGATGGTATTATGCCTGAGCGAGCTCGGCTTGCATCTGTTCATCACTTCTCATCAGATATGTGTCGATTTTTTTCTCCTGCAACAACTAATATCCCCTACAGTCTTTCTCATCATGACCCACCAATCGACATAACTTACAATATAGGTTGGTCGGTGCAATTACTATTTTCTGTAGATACAAGCATTCTCTGCCCGATGACCTTTGGTCTAATAGATTCTACACAAATAAATTTCTTGTGAATTTATAGGATTTGGTGCTCTTGATGCAAGATAATTCATGCATGTTGGATATCAGTCTTTATAATGGCTTTTAGTTCTACATCTTATACACCAAAGTTCCTCCTGTACTTCTTTCCCTTTCTTGATATCTTGAATTTTCAATGTGAGGTTGGAAAGTTGTGACTGTCTCTGCATCATTCCCGCACTAGTTTCTCCAACTGGTGAAGCCTCCAACTTCATATCAAGCTCAAGAGCTTCAATCTAGTATACAATATTCGGTTGCATCAAAGGGACACAGATATGCGGTATCATCGCTGCAATAAACCATTCTTTATGTTGGACATCTGACATCTGAAAACTCACTTTAGCCATCACAGTTTTAAATCTTTGGTCGAAGTCCCAAAAAGACTCAGTTGGCAACTGCTTGATTTCTTTTAATTTTGTGATGCATTGCAAATCGAACTTAGGCTTCTTGAATTCTTATATCAGTCATATTTTGATTTGATCTAATGAATTTTGAGGGATCATTGTTGGGACCATGGATAATTTCATATACCAGTCAAGTGTACGACCTCTAAAGATTGTGATCGTTTGGTCCCTCTTTATAGCCTCATCTTGGACTTGTCACACTGTCAAGACAACTTCACATAGGAACCAATGCTGCTCAGGGTCTTTGATGTAGGAGCATCCAGCTCGAATTTCATTGACTGATGAGTCAACATGCCATGTAATTGCTTCTAGATGGATAGGGTTCGATGTGAGTAGATAGGATTAGTTTTTAATTTGAATAAGTGGCAATTAGCCATTGTTCCCCTTAATCCCTGCTTGGAATTCCTCAAGGGTAAATATTTGCAGATAGGGTTTCTTTAATTAGGTCTCAAATCCAACCTAGTTGGATCTGACAGGTTTTTCTAAGTGTTATAAAAATGAATGAATGCAATAGATAGAGAAGGACAGAGGAGGTGTGTGCACAGAAGAGTGAGAGAGGAGTGAACAAGTAGAGTTCTTTGTGTGTATTTGAATTTTCGATGAATTGAATAAAGAACAGAGGATTAGACTCTGCGTATGTTTTGATGGATTTCATGTCTTCATATAGTTTTGTAGAAGTATGAATTCATTCCGCATTCACTCCAGATAAACCTGTGTATAAATTCAGTGCCTTTGGATTGTCATAGATTCCAAGTTGCAGAGAAAATTGATCCTTTCAGTGATCAATTCGATGAAGCTTACAAAGAAGTTAAGAGGACAGATCGGACAGTGAGGAATGATCATGACGAAGATCAAGGATCACAATTCATTTCCGCAACAAAGGAATAAAATCCACAAAGTTTGATCATGATCCGCACTTGGAATCATATCGACGATCGAGAACGAATCCACGGAAGATCAACAACGGGGAAGAATTGTTGTGTGGAAGGTGTAACCCAGAAATTGGAGTGCGAGTGTAAAAAGTGGAAAAGCTGACTTCCACATCCCGGTCCGAAAGGTGTAACCGGGAAAGGGGAAGAGTTGTTGTGTGGAAGTCGAAAGCCGGGAAAGCATCAAGTGTTGTTTCAAAAATGTTGAAAAGACAAGTTCCGCTTTCCGAACCAGAAAGGTGGAAAAGGTGTATGCAAAAGGGTGGAAACTTATCGTTTCACAAAGTTGACAAGCAATGTTTCGCTATCCAAACCAAAAGTTAGAGGTGTGAAATGGGAAAAATGCAAGTGTAGAAATTCTTGTCTACGGTAGTTGAAATTTTGACTTGCGCATTCCGCTGTAGTGTGGAGAGGATTTTAAGCAGTGCAGAAAGCTGTTTAATAAGAAATTTTGGCCTGTTAGTTTTGGATTTCGAAGTTTTGAAGTCCATAAACAAACTAGTGCCATCAGTTTTGGTATCAAAGTGGAACAAGGATTCTGCGTGAGAGACGAAGCTTTAGTTGAGCCTGTAGAAAGATGTCGTCGAGACGAGGACGAGTGCGTGGGGTTCCTGTAGGACATGGTCAAGGAAGACAACCTACAGAGACATATGTAGAGAGAGAGAGATGAGAAGAGTGGAAGAAAGTCTAGAAGCCATGGAGAGAAAGAACCATTCAGATGACAGTGATGAAGAAGACGAATTCCCTGAAGAAGAAGAAGAAGAACATGAAGAAGTCAGAGTTTTGAAGATGTTGATGAAGGCTAGTAGCAGACCAAGAGTGTAAGTACCTATGTATGAAGGTAATTTCAATGTTGAGGAACTCATGGATTTGATTAATGCTCTGAATAAATATTTTGATTTTGAAGAAATTGAAGACAAGAAGAAGGTAAGCTATGCAGCTACCAGAATGAAGGGACATGAAACTATCTAGTGGGATGAGCTCCAAATCCATAGAGAAAGAAGAGGTAGGACAAAAATAAACTCTTGGGAAAAGATGCTACATAATATTAAGAGTCAATTTATTCCTAAGGACTATCAATTGAATCTTATTAGACAGATACAGAACCTTAGACAGAAGACCATGACTGTAAAGGAATACACAGAAGAATTTTTTAGACTGAGTATTAGAGCTGGACACACACAGGGAGGTCTAGAAAGAGTATCTAAGTATATAAATGGATTGAGATATGATATACAGGATGAAATCATTTTATTAAATTTGAAAACTGTAGAAGATGCATTTCAAGTAGCTTCAAAGGTAGAAGAGAAATTGTTAAGAAAACATAACCAGAGAAATAGGGGAAAAAATATAGTAAGAGGAAGAGGATCTCCTAGTATCAGAGGTAGGAATTCCAAAGATGGATTTGAGGGTTCTAGCAGTCAGTCATCCCAGAGAGGAGGGTTCAGAGGAGGTAGAGGAAGAGGTAGACACAGAGAGGTAAAGTGTTATACTTGTGGAGAGATTGGACATATGTCTTGGAATTGTCAAATAAATTAGTCTTCAAAAGAAAGAAATGTGAATGTCGCAGAGGCTCAGGAAGAACCAAAGGAGAAACAGAGATGAATAATCCTCCATAAGAAGAAGAATCTCTTATGTTGAAGAGAGTCTTAGTAAAGTCATAGAAACAAGTACATGAACCAGCCCAAAGGAAAAGTTTGTTCAGAACAAGGTGTAAGTCACAAGGTAAGTGTTGTAAAATGGTTATCGATAGTGGTAGTACAGATAATTTGGTTTCCACTGAGATGGTTGATAAGTTGGGATTGAAGAGGATGAAGCATCCCACTCCCTACAAAGTGTCATGGTTGTAGAAAGGACATCAACTCTTGGTGAACGAGCAATGTAATGTGGAATTCCAGATTGGTACTTACAAGGATGAGATATTATGTGACATAATGCCTATGGATGTGTGCCATATACTCTTAGGGAGACCATCGTAGTATGACAGGAAAGTTGTTCACGATGGGAGTTAAAATACTTATTCTTTGGAGAAAGATGGGAAGAGGCATACTCTTTCACACTTGGAATATGAAACAGTACAGGAAGGTTCAAGTTCAAATATTTTGTTGATGTCTTGCAAAGAATTGTTACAAGAAATTCAGAAAGAGGAGGATCTACATTTTTCCCTTGTTGGTAAGCCAAAGGTAATGTTAACTTCTACAAATTTAGATGATTTTCCTGATGAAGTTAAAACTTTGCTTGATGAGTTGGCTTGCATCATTGTGGATGAATTTCCAAATGCCTTACCCCCTGTAAGAAGTATTAGTCATCACATTGAATTGATACCTGGTGCAAGTTTACCTAATAAAGCAGCATACATATTAACTCCTCAAGAAAATGAATAAATTAAACAACAGCTGTAGGAGCTATTGGAGAAAGAATTGGTAAAAGAAAGCTTGGGTCCTTGTGTAGTACCCACTGTACTTAGTCCAAATAAAGATGGTGGGTGGAGGATGTGCACTAACTCTAGGGAAATCAACAAGATCACTATCAAGTATAGATTCCCTTTACCCATAATTGATGATCTGATGGACTGTTTAAGCGGTTCAAAATATTTTTCCAAAATAGATTTGAAAAGTGGATATCATCATATTAGGATAAGGGGAGGGGATGAATGGAAGACACCATTTAGGACTAATTACAGTATGTATGAATGGTTAGTGATGCCATTTGGGCTTACCAATGCACCTAGTACCTTCATGAGATTGATGAATGAGGTTTTAAAAGAATTTACTGGAAAATTTGTGATAGTGTATTCAGATGACATTCTGATTTTTTGTCATAATAGAGAGGAACACTTAAGACACCTTAAGTTGGTGTTGAGAACTTTGCAAAAAGAGAAGCTGCTGATAAATTTGAAGAAGTGTAGTTTCATGAAGAAAGAGTTAGATTACTTGGGATTTGTTGTTTGAAAAGAAGGACTGAAGATGGATCCTGACAAGGTACAAGTGATTTTAAATTGGCCAATCCCAAAGAATGCTTATGAGGTAAGAAGTTTCCATGGACTTCCTAGTTTCTATAGAAAGTTCATTAAGCTTTTCAATCAAATTTGTGCACCTTTGATAGATACTTTCAGAGGAAGTAGACATCCTTTCAAATGGACAGAAGCAGCTGATAGGAATTTTAAGTTGTTGAAGAAAAAGATAACTGAGAAGCCTATCTTGGATTTGCCCAGTTTTGACAGTGTTTCAAGTGGAAGCAAATGCTAGTGGAACAACAGTGGGAGCAGTTTTAATTCAAGACCAGAGGCCAGTGGCATATTTCAGTGAAAAATTGAATGAAGCAAAACAGAAATACTCTTCATATGATAAAGAATAATATGTTGTTGTGCAGGCTCTTAAAAAGTGGAGACATTATTTGATGCCTAAGGAATTTGTGTTGTATTCTGACAATCATGCTTTGAAGTTCATGAGTAGTCAGCCAAAATTGAACCAGAGACACGTTAAATGGGTAAAAATTTTGCAGAAATTTACCTTTGTTACCAAGCATAAAAGTGGTAAGTCTAATAAAGTTGTTGATTCCTTGAGCAGAGTAAATCTGGTTTGCAAGAAGTTAAGGTCAATACTTTGGGATTTGAAAACTTCATTGATATGTATAAAGAAGATTTAGATTTCAAGGATATATATGCTTCCTGTGAAAATCTAGTTACCCATAACAGAAGCTAGTGGTTAGATTATATGTTGTAGGAAGGTTTTCTATTCAAGAATAGTAAATTGTGTATTATGGAATGTTCAATGAGAGAGAATTTAATTCAGGAAAAGCATAGTGGAGGTTTATCAAGACATTTTGGACAAGACAAGACTTTTACTCTGGTGAGTAATTTTTATTTTTGGCCAAAGATGTAGCATGATGTGAAGAAATTTGTTGAGAGATGCAGAATTTGTCAACATGCAAAATGGAGAAGTCATAACAGAGGAATGTATCAACCCTTTCCAAATCCATCTAGCCCTTGGGATTTCATAAGCATGGATTTTGTTTTAGATTTACCTAGAACTCAGAGAGGTCATGATTCAATTTATGTTGTGGTAGATATATTTTCCAAAATGGCTCATTTTATTGCATGTAAGAAGACTAATGATGCAACCAATATTTCTAATCTATTCTTTTCTGAAACTGTAAAGTTGCATGGGTTTCCTTTGAGTATTGTGTCTGACACAGATACAAAGTTTGTTGGTCATTTATGGATAAATCTATGCAAGAAGTTGGGGACTAATATCAGTTTCAGTTCTGCTTATTACCCTTAAACTGGCGGTCAAACTGAAGTGGTAAATAGGAGCTTGGGAAATATACTGAGAATTCTTGTGTATGAGCATCCAAAATAGTGGAACTTGGCTTTAGTTCAGGCTGAGTTCACATACAATGATTCACTGTCACATACCCCAATTTTGTAAAATAATGTTAATTATTTTAATTTGATTTCCTAAGTAATTATGTTAAATTTAATGGTAAGTAGGAACTGATGACTCAGCAGAGTCAAAAGATGTGGAATGTAATTCTGAATATTTTATTTTTAATAAATAAAAAGTGGAGACAACAGCTTGGGAGAGCTGTTAATAAGAGTGTTACTGGTCAAACTGGTGGAAGGAACTAGGTGGGGAGCAAAAGACAACTGGCAGCATCCTCAAACACTTCCTATGTTGCAGGTGGCAACTTCCCTACATTTGGGGTCATGATCCCCTAAGAAAGTGGGATTAGAGCAGGTGCTCAATAAATGACAACTAACCCAAAAAGACCTAGGCATTCTTTTAAAAGTACCCAATGTAGAGAGCTGAGGCTGCTCAGATATTTTCCAGGAAAAGAATCATTCAGGAGGAATGCACTTCAAGGAATTCATTGGGGAAAAGGGAAAACTGTAAGGAAGGTGTTTTGAGAGATAAACTGCAGTAACTTGGTCTAATACAGCTTGTTAGCAGAGAGGACTGATTGATAAGTTTAGGATTGGTATTGAGTCTGAAGACTAGTACTTGATTATTGCTGCACCTAGTTCCAGCCAGGGAGACCAGAGCAAGCTTGGGGGTCCTGAGGAGTCACTGTTTGAGCACTCTCCAGGAGTTGGTAGGGAGGAACGACCTCCCATTGCTGTTGTCGACCAAGCTCTAAGAACAGGTTATGTTGTTATTTAATTTCTATGTTATTATCTATGTATGATTGAATGATGCATTTGTAGTTTATGATGTAGAAACTTAGAGGATAGGATAACTCAGTTTGTTTAGTAATGAAATTATGTTTAATGAGAGACAAACCCTACCTGTGTTTTTCCTCATCTGGAGTGATCCAAATCGTACTCCAACACAAGTGGTGAAATTATATAAAGGAAGTATGATGCAATTATAGAATAAAATGTCAGTTTGTTTAAGAGAATGTTTACTTTTATTTTACTATCAGAAGCAATAGCATTCTGTACATGAAGTAGAGTTAGGGTTAGATTTAAGTTATGAATGTCAGATTTTAGAACAAGGAAAGAAGCTATATCTTCTTTACTAACAGAAGTAGGTCTCGATAAATAAACAGTTCTTTATACAGCTTTCATTTCAGTAACTTTATTATTTTATTTTGAAAACAAAGGAAGAGAATTTATAAAAGTTAAATTATGTAGTGTAAGGTTATTTTAGAATGCCATTCATCTCTACAGGTTATTCTTTTCTGTATAGAATAAATAAATACTGTATTCTTCTCTTATAAAAATCGAACGGTGAGTTAGGATAGACCTTTCTTAGATGTATTTCTAAAGCTAAAACTAATAGGCGTAAGATTTTTATTACACTATAGTATAAATAACTTCTTCATTTTGTCTAACTGAACTTAAATATAGCTACTAACCTATCTTTTAGAAACTTAAACAAATACTATCATATAGTTTACAGGTCAGAACATAGATAGTATCATTCTTTCTTTTATAGTATAAATACTAGTATTATAACCTAAATAGAATAATATAGAATACTGAAGGAACCTCATATAAAATATTTAGTACAGATGGTATAAGATTAAAATGACAAAACACTTTATTATTTTATATCTATAAACAAACTAAATACATAGATAATGTGTATACTTATAGTAACAGTATTAATATGTAAATAAGTAATGTTTTCATTCTATAATAGTAAACATTAAATAAAATATAAATTCTGTACTCAAAGGATGTAACTGATAGTTATACAAGTACATCACCAAAATATGAAGTTCTTATAGTCCAAGGGTCAAATTTATATAACAACATTTACAGAATTTATAATAAAACAAACTAATATAAAAACCATGTACAGAAACCCTAGCATTTGAAAATTAAATAACATTACAGGGTAAAACTCAATTGCATTAATGCATAGGAAATAACCAACAGAGAAATAATATGCTCGATTCACAAAGAGCTCAACCAACCATTATACAACATAAACAATAATCCAACAAATTACTAATGTGCATTATAATTAAAAGATGTTCTTTTCTTTAAAGAAACAGTAAATACTTATTATATATTTTTGAGTTAGGGTAAAACCCTACTAGCATTAAAATGTACAATAGAGTTAACAAACTGAAGAGTCTAATTCAGTATATGTACTCACGGCCTTAAACAAAATCCACATAGTGAGGCTTTTACAGCCTTTCCATCATTTATATATATATACACAGTAATCAAAACAAAACTAAATTTTACAGTCACGGCCTAAGCCGGAGGCCCCGCATCAAGCAAGGGGTTTAGTATCAACAAACAAACAGCGAACAGGTCAACCCAAATAAACCAAAACCACAAGGGTTTTGCAGGCCACGGCAGCCAACTGTTAAAGGAACCATAAGGGACCAAACAAGGAGGAATTGCCATGGATAACCCAGGGCTTACCCGTGAACAACCAAGCAGTTGCCACAGCCTCACTCAACCACGCAGAGGGACGGGTCGACCTGTGAACAATAAGTACGATAATGTTAAATCCTGGTATATAAAATAAATAACTGTGTATAGAAATTAAAAACTGCAATGATAACGAAGTTGAAATAGAATTTATTACCTAAAATTTTACTGTTGCGCGACCACCCATGAGCAGTAAAGCAACCACCAGTGCGAGGAGGATGAAACCCTTCATCTGTTGCGAGAAAGAAGGAGTTACTAACCCAACAAACAACCTACAGCAACGGAGAACAGGAACAACAAGCCCAGCAAGTAAATGTGCTTGGGTCATCACTTCCTTCCAGCCAAGACACTACTCTGTGGTGAAAATCTATGCTACAGCAACCCTGGAATGAAAGACCACGATTCTTAGTGCCAGGCCAAGGGGGAAGGAAACTCCTTACAGTAGAAAGGTTCGGGATTGAGCTAGCTACGATGGTGAAACCCTGAGGAAAGAATCGCCGACTTATGTCCAAGCAGCAAACATTTGGTAACAGCACTTCTATACTGTGTATTTGGGATGAGCTCACGAGGAATAAAACAAACAGGAAGACTATCAATAGCAAGTGCAAGTGGCAGTGCAAACGATAACATCGTAGCAGAGCGGCAGAAGGCCGAAGGCGACGAAGCTAATGACAAGCTAGGGTTCAGTGTGGTGCTTTTAACTATGCAACACATGGCCAAAACGATGCCACGTTAGTCAACAAATCTTTTGCATGCCGTGGGTATAAGTCTATAGTCCCAGTGAACGTTCCATCTCGAGTATTATTCCAATCATTTGATAAACAGAGGTTCCATCATAACCCATGCTTTCTAATGTCAACCTGTTACATACATTGCATGGTATATAAATAAATAAATCATTATTATAAAACTATGCCTTAATAATCAGCAGTGGTGTGGGGAATGATACGACCCATTTGCATTTTCAACACATTGTAAAGTATACACTCAACGATCTACTTAACCAAGAGGATGCCTTATAATATATAATTTAATCCAATGATTATAATCATAGCAATAGCATGATAATACGCAACTTGGCACATCATCCTAGCAAGAGGGGTATATAGTAAAGGATGTTAAGACTTAGGACAAGGTTAAACCCTACTTTTTTTATAGCGTGTTCTATTTCATGATCTTTCTCTTATGTTTTGTAAATAATCGTTCCATCAATTTATTATAATGGTGGCAAAAGTTATGTCATTTATCTTTAACTAAGGATTCTTCAATGAAAAGGGTAGGCCTTAAAACTATTATGATATGCATTCTTGCAATGGTTATAATCCATTAAGGACATGCCCTTATTACATCTATGAAATGAATTGTATAAAACTTGTTCACGATAAGATATCTATCTTATGAGAATAGCTCTAGTTATGCATTGGATTATTTGATGTGTAAAACCTTAAATGGGTAAACAAGGGTGTTAAGCATTTTAGTAACTATCAGATGTTAACAATAAATTGCCTTTTGATGATTAATAACACTAGCTAAACCTTATCCTCTGAATAGGTTATGTGTAAATAAAACTCTATGCATCAATACTAGTATATCCTTTCAAGAGTAGCTTGAAATAAAGATGTAAACCCATTAAACTTCAAAGCTTGAAAATGGGAACAGTAGTACGTAAACTCCTTATCAATATACATTAGGTTCTTATCACAAGCAGTAACCAAATCCATCTTGATGTAAATGTATTTGTGCACAATTTAAATTAGACCCTTGACATAATAACTCTGTCATTCTTTAAAAAAAACTGCTTACCAAGAAAGATTCAAGACACTTTTATACTTGACGACTAGGGTGGACACCGAAGAGTTCAATACGCATTAAGAACTATAAATTACTTTTACTAGAAAGAAAGCAGCTGTTGCCGTTACTGATAGAATTAAATCTCTTTTCCATAGCGTCTTAAAAAGAAGGACAGATTAATGATTTTACCTCGATAAGCTCTGGAGATTTAATAGCATTTATATTCTTTTACTGAGCTATTATTGTGCGACGAACTTATAATTGAATACTTTAGAATTTTGACAAGAAGCACCCGAACTTCTTACCTGTAAGTCTGTAAGAGCAGGAAAACTTTCTGCGTTAGCTCGAAAGCTAAGTAAGCCCAGAATTTCATGACAGTTCCACCTTGTGGTCACAAAGAGAAAACAAGTCAGTAAACTGAAAAAAGAATTGTTCTATAAGATCAACATAATCAAATAGATAATTCAGATAATGAATTCATTAACATATAACTAATTAAACAATTAGTTGACTGCATTTATGAAAATTATCTGTATTTTTGAAAGTTTTAAATTTTTCGGAAAATTTGGGGTTTTCACATGTGGTATCAGAGCACAAGGTTCAAACACTAGGCCTTGATGCGGCCCAACTAGCTTTCATAGAACAGTAAATTAAAATAAGATGCTAACATATATTTTGTTTTATGTTAAGAATAGAAAATTTCCTTTTTTCTGAAGTTTAACAGGCAGGTATGGAAAAAATAGGAGAGCATGCACAGGAGGAGTCTCTAGACACAGAAACATGACAATTGCACAAAGAACCTATGTTAGAAGAGGTGACTCCCAACTCTTCAGAGCTGTTGCAGACTGTAAAAGATTTGAAGATTGAAATGGAATCAGTTAAGAGGGAGAATGAGAGGATTTTGAAGGCCTAGGAAGAATTGAACCAAATTTTAATAGAAAAATTCCAAACTGAAGGAAGGAGCAGAAGATCAGAATCTAAGCATGTTAGTCATCAAAGAAAATCCAAAAAGATGAAGCTGGCAAAAACTGAAAGTAGTTCATCATCTGAAGGGTTCGGTGAACGACAAAGTTATCATACTACTAGTGACAGTAGTGAGGCTGATTTGTATGACAGAAAGAGGAAATACAGACCATATGAGGAAATTTCAAGGGAGTTTAAAAATATAAATCCCCCAACTTTTAATGGAGAGACTGAAAAAGGGGAGGAAGCAGAGTCTTGGTTGACCGAAAAAGGGGAGGAAGCAGAGTCCTGGTTATCCAGGATGAAGAAGTATTTTCATATATACAATTATTCTAATCAGCTAAAGGCAAGGATGTCAATATATAATCTCTCCAGAAAAGCTGACATATGGTGGCAAGATCCGAAGAGAGTCAAGGGTATCAGAGAAAAAGAAGTTAATTGGAGTACCTTTAAAAGGTATTTCAAGAAGAAATTTTTGTCCGAGCAGTATTACGAAGAAAGAGCTAAAGAATTTTATGAATTGAAGTTAGGTTCAATGACTATGAAGGATTTGAACAGTAAATTCTTAAGCTTGCTTAGGTATGTACCTTACCTAGTAGATGAGAAACCTAAAGTGCAGCGATTTCTCAGTTGTCTACCGTATCATATTAAGGACAGAATTGAGTATGATAACCCGAAGACTTTGGAGGAAGCCATGAGGAAGGCTAATTTTTGTTTTGAGCAATACCGGAAGAAAGAAGGCTTAGCCAACTGGAAGGCTAAGAAAAATAACAATCAGCCTGAGTTTAAGAAGAAGGAATTTGTACCTCATAGGAATTTCAAGAATAATAAGACTAAAAATTATTCTAACAACAAGAATTTCCATGGAAATAGGAATGGTACTTCCAATAATTCGAATAATTTTAAGGGCAAGGAAGCTGCAAATAACCATGGGAATTTTACCAAGAGTTTTGAACGTGAGGAGCCTGTTAAGTGCTGGGAATGTAATGGCCCACACTATGCCTCGTTCTGTCCAAACCGGAAAAAGTCAGTCAGCAATATTCATACTGTGCAGGAGGAGATGACCGTTGGAGAACTAGTGAGGAGTATGCCCATAATTAATGCAGCTTTGGAGAACCGTTAAGCTGACTATCAGACTTCCATGGTGGAAGTAGAAGGTATGATTAATCAAACCCCTGTAACCATTTTAATTGATCCAGGAGCTAGTCTCAGTTACATTGCACCTCAGATAGTGGAAAAATGTAAGTTGTCTGTCGATAAGTTTGAGAATTCTTGGTTAGTTCAATTAGCCACTGGGGCAAAAACAAAAGTAACCTGTTTTGTGAAAGAATGTGCTTTACTTATGGATGAATTTAAAACTACAGTTAAGCTTAATGTTTTGCCACTTGGCTCATATGATTTGTTGATTGGCATGGACTGGTTAGAACAGCATAAGGTAGTTTTAAATTGTTACGATAAAACTTTTACGTGTTTAAATAGTAATGAACAACCAGTAAATGTTAAGGGTATTCCTAGAAAAACTATAATAAGGCAGATTTCTGCTTTACAACTTAAAAGAGCTGTTAGAAAAGGATGTAAAGCCTATGCAGTAACTATTACAGATGAGGAAGGTAAAACTAAACCAGATAAGTTAAAAATAGAAGATATTCCTATTTTAAAAGAATATACTGATGTATTCCCAGAAGAAATTTCGGGATTACCTCCAAGGAGGGAATTGGATTTCACTATTGAGCTGGTACCAAGTGCGGTACCTAGCTCAAAAGCTTTGTATCGAATGAACATTTTAGAACTTAATCAACTAAAATCACAACTAAAAGAGTTAATAGATAAGAAGTATATTCGACCAAGTGTGTCTCCTTGGGGAGCACCGGTTATCTTTGTTAAAAAGAAAGACGGAACTATGCGACTATGCATAGACTACCATCAGCTAAACAAGATGACTATTAAAAATAGATATCCATTGCCCCGCATAGATGATATGTTCGATCAACTACGTGGAGCCACGGTGTTTTCAAAGATAGATTTGAGGTCAGGATATCATCAAGTAAGAATTAAAGATGAAGATATCTTCAAGACAGCCTTTAGAACAAGGTATGGACACTACGAGTTTGTCGTAATGCCATTCGGGCTTACCAACGCCCCAGCTGTCTTTATGTGCTTAATGAATAATATAATGCATAAATATTTAGATAAGTTTGTGGTCGTGTTTATCGATGACATCCTAATTTACTCTAAAACGGAAGAAGAACATAAAGAACACCTAAAGATATTTTTACAAGAGTTGCGAGAACAACAACTCTTCGTGAAGTTTAGCAAGTGTGATTTTTTTTTAAATGAAATCCAGTACTTAGGTCACGTAGTGACTAAGGAAGGAATTTCAGTCGATCGTGAAAAGATTCGAGCAATTGAAGATTGGCCGGTTCCTAAAGATGTAACGGATGTTAGGTTGTTCATGGGAATTACCTGTTATTACCGGAGATTCATTGAAGGCTTTTCAAGGATAGCAAGTCCGATAACTTCCTTACAAAAGAAAGGCAAGAAATTTGATTGGAACTCAAAATGTGAAGAAAGTTTTAAGAAATTAAAAACTTTATTGACTAGTGCACCTATTCTAAGAATAGCAGATCCTAATAAGGACTTCGTAGTATGCACTGATGCCTGTAATGATGGCTTAGGCGGTGTTCTAACTCAAGACGGGCATGTCATTGCCTATGAGTCTAGGAAGTTAAAAATTCACGAAAAGAATTATGCAACTTACGATTTAGAACTTGCGGCTGTTATACACGCCTTAAAAATGTGGCGACATCATTTAATAGACAGAAAATTTATTTTAATGACTGATAATAAAGGACTGAAATATCTTCTAGATCAGCCTAATTTAAACGCTTGAGACAAGCAAGGTGGTTAGCCTTCTTGAGTGAATATGATTTTGAAATCCAGCACATAAAGGGTAAGGAAAATAAGGTGGTTGATGAATTAAGCAGAAACGCAAAGCTGAACTTTACAGCAGCAATCAACACTTATGCTTCTGATTTAAATGAACAGCTTAAAGAAGGGGTAAAACAAGATGAAATTTATCAAAAATTGCAAATTACAACTAAAGAAGAACCTACAGAAAGCTTAATAAAAGGTTATAGTTTAAATGAAGATGAATTTTTATTATTTAAAGATAAACTGTATGTACCTAATGTGCCTAAGGTTAAGTTGTTAATTCTGGACAAAGTCCATAAAACACCATATTCATGACACCTAGGTTATCAAAACACTGTAACCATGCTAAGAAAGGAATATTTTTGGCCTAATATGAAAGCTGAGGTAGCTGAATATATTGCTAGGTGTTTAGACTGTCAACAGGTGAAAACCGAACACCAACACCCAGCTGGTTTGCTACAACCTTTACCTATTCCTAGCTGGAAATGGGAAGTGATTAGCTTAGATTTTATTACTAGACTGCCCAGAAATCAGAATCAAAATGACTCTATTATGGTAGTGGTCGATAAGTTAAGTAAGGCAGCACATTTTATTCCTGTTAAAACTACTTACAAGGCTACCAATATAGCTGATATCTTCTTAAAGCAGATTTTTCAGTTACATGGAATACCGAAGGTTATAATCTTAGACAGGGATCCTAAATTCACAGAAAATTTTTGGAAGTCCTTATTTAAAGGATTAAATACAACATTGAATTTCAGTACCTCCTTCCATCCTCAAACAGATGGACAGACTGAAAGAGTGAATCAGGTGCTGGAGGATTTATTAAGGATGTATGTGAAAGATCAGCCAGGTAAGTGGGAAGACTACTTACATCTAGCAGAGTTTGCATATAATAATAACTATCAGTCATCAGCTAAATTTAGTCCATTTGAAATTTTATATGGACGTAAATGAAACACTCCTATCTCTTGGAATAATCCAGTAGATAGATTGGTGTTAGGACCAGAATTATTGAAGGAAATGGAGGAAATTGTGAAACAAGTGCAGGAAAATTTGAAGGTGGCACAAGATCGGCAAAAGAGTCAAGCAGACTTGAAAAGAACTCCAAAGGAGTTCCAGGTAGGTGAACATGTGTTCATCAAGGTAAGGCCAAAGAAAAACTCTCTAAGACTGGGGAGTTGTGCAAAACTAGCACCACGTTACTATGGTCCATTCGAAATTTTGTCTAGAATTGGCCAAGTTGCTTATCAGCTAGCATTACTACCTAATTTGAAAGTACATAATGTTTTTCATATCTCTGTTTTAAAGAAGTATGTTCATGATGCTACTCATGTGGTTGATTGGAATGTTGTACAGGTGGAACTAGAAGGAGAAATTCTGGTGGAACCGGACTGTATCCTCGGGAGGAGGGAAATTACACTGCGGAACCACACCATTGGACAGGTGAAGGTGCAATGGAATCACCTTAGTCCTGAAGAGACCACTTGGGAACTGGAAAGTAAGATGCGGGAAGCATACCTGAATCTGTTCCAGGGGACTACAGAGGATGAAGAATAAGTAACATCGAGGACGATGTTACATTTTAAGGGGGTGTGTATGTCACATACCCCAATTTTGTAAAATAATGTTAGTTGTTTTAATTTGATTTCTAAGACATTATGTTAAATTTAATGCTAAGTAGGAACTGATGACTCAGCAGAGTCAAAAGATGTGGAATGTAATTCTGAATATTTTATTTTTAATAAATAAAAAGTGGAGACAACAGCTTGGGAGAGGTGTTAATAAGAGTGTTACTGGTCAAACTGGTGGAAGGAACTAGGTGGGGAGCAAAAGACAACTAGCAGCATCCTCAAACACTTCCTATGTTGCAGGTGGCAACTTCCATACATTTGGGGTCATGATCCCCTAAGAAAGTGGGATTAGAGTAGGTGCTCAATAAATGACAACTAACCCAAAAAGACCTAGGCATTCTTTTAAAAGTACCCAATGTAGAGAGCTGAGGCTGCTCAGATATTTTCCAGGAAAAGAATCATTCAGGAGGAATGCACTTTAAGGAATTCATTGGGGAAAAGGGAAAACTGTAAGGAAGGTGTTTTGAGAGATAAACTGTAGTAAATTGGTCTAATACAGCTTGTTAGCTGAGAGGACTGATTGATAAGTTCAGGATTGGTATTGAGTCTGAAGACTAGTACTTGATTATTGCTGCACCTATTTCCATCCAGGGAGACCAGAGCAAGCTCAGGGGTCCTGAGGAGTTGTTGTTTGAGCGCTCTCTAGGAGTTGGTAGGGAGGAACGGCCTCCCATTGCTGTTGTCGACCAAGCTCTAAGAACAGGTTATGTTGTTATTTAATTTCTGTATTATTATCTGTGTATGATTGAATGATGCATTTGTAGTTTATGATGTAGAAACTTAGAGGATAGGATAACTTAGTTTGTTTAGTAATGAAATTATGTTTAATGAGAGACAAGCCCTACCTGTGTTTTTCCTCATCTGGAGTGATCCAGATCGTACTCCAACACAAGTGGTGAAATTATATAAAGGAAGTATGATGCAATTATAGAATAAAATGTCAGTTTGTTTAAGAGAATGTTTACTTTTATTTTTACTATCAGAAGCAATAGCATTCTGTACATGAAGTAGAGTTAGGGTTAGATTTAAGTTATGAATGTTAGATTTTAGAACAAGGAAAGAAGCTATATCTTCTTTACAAACAGAAGTAGGTCTCGATAAATAAACAATTCTTTATACAACTTTCATTTCAGTAACTTTATTATTTTATTTTGAAAACCAAGGAAGAGAATTTATAAAAGTTAAATTATGTAGTGTAAGGTTATTTTAGAATGCCATTCATCTCTACAGGTTATTCTTTTCTGTATAGAATAAATAATTACTGTATTCTTCTCTTATAAAAATCGAACGGTGAGTTAGGATAGACCTTTCTTAGATGTATTTCTAAAGCTAAAACTAATAGGCGTAATTTTTATTTACACTATAGTATAAATAACTTCTTCATTTTATCTAACTGAACTTAAATATAGCTACTAACCTATCTTTTAGAAACTTAAACAAATACTATCATATAGTTTACAGGTCAGAACATAGATAGTATGATTCTTTCTTTTATAGTATAAATACTAGTATTATAACCTAAATAGAATAATACAGAATACTGAAGGAACCTCATATAAAATATTTAGTACAGATGGTATAAGATTAAAATAACAAAGCACTTTATTATTTTATATCTATAAACAAACTAAATACATAGATAATGTGTATACTTATAGTAACAGTATTAATATGTAAATAAGTAATGTTTTCATTCTATAATAGTAAACATTAAATAAAATATAAATTCTGTACTCAAAGGATGTAACTGACAGTTATATAAGTACATCACCAAAATATGAAGTTCTTATAGTCCAAGGGTCAAATTTATATAACAACATTTATAGAATTTATAATAAAACAAACTAATATAAAAACCATGTACAGAAACCCTAGCATTTGAAAATTAAATAACATTATAGGGTAAAACTCAATTGCATTAATGCGTAGGAAATAACCAACAGAGAAATAATATGCTCGATTCACAAAGAGCTTAACCAACCATTATACAACATAAACAATAACCCAACAAATTACTGATGTGCATTATAATTAAAAGATGTTCTTTTCTTTAAAGAAACAGTAAATACTTATTATATATTTTCGAGTTAGGGTAAAACCCTACTAGCATTAAAATGTACAACAGAGTTAACAAACTGAAGAGTCTAATTCAGTATATGTACTCACGGCCTTAAACAAAATCCACAAAGTGAGGCTTTTACAACCTTTCCATCATTTATATATATATACACAGTAATCAAAACAAAACTAAATTTAACAGTCACGGCCTAAGCCGGAGGCCCCGCATCAAGCAAGGGGTTTAGTATCAACAAACAAACAGCGAACAGGTCAACCCAAATAAACCAAAACCACAAGGTTTTTGCAGGCCACGACGGCCAACTGTTAAAGGAACCATAAGGGACCAAACAAGGAGGAATTGCCATGGATAACCCAGGGCTTACCCGTGAACCAACAAGCAGTTGCCACAGCCTTGCTCAACCACGCAGAGGGACGGGTCGACCTATGAACAAGAAGTACGATAATGTTAAATCCTGGTATATAAAATAAATAACTGTGTATAGAAATTAAAAACTACAACGATAACGAAGTTGACATAGAATTTATTACCTAAAATTTTACTGTTGCACGACCACCCACGAGCAGTAAAGCAACCACCAACGCGAGGAGGATGAAACCCTTCATCTGCTACGAGAAAGAAGGAGTTACTAACCCAACAAACAACCTACAGCAATGGAGAACAGGAACAGCAAGCCCAGCAAGTAAATGTGCTTGGGTCATCACTTCCTTCCAGCCAAGACACTACTCTGTGGTGAAAATCTATGCTACAGCAACCCTGGAATGAAATACCACGATTCTTAGTGCCAGGCCAAGGGGGAAGGAAACTCCTTACAGTAGAAAGGTTCAGGATTGAGCTAGCTACGATGGTGAAACCCTGAGGAAAGAACCGCTGACTTATGTCCAAGCAGCAAACATTTGGTAACATCACTTCTCTATTGTGCATTTGGGACGAGCTCACGAGGAATAAAACAAACAGGAAGACTATCAACAGCAAGTGAAAGTGGCAGTGTAGACGATAACATCGTAGCAGAGCTGCAGGAGGCCGAAGGCGACGGAGCTAATGACAAGCTAGGGTTCAATGCGGTGCTTTTAACTATGCAACACATGGCCAAAATGATGCCACGTTAGTGAACAATCTTTTGCATGCTGTGGGTATAAGTCTATAGTCCCAGCGAACGTTCCATCTCGAGTATTAATCCAATCATCTGATAAACAGAGGTTCCATCATAACCCATGCTTTCCAATGTCAACCTGTTACATACGTTGCATGGTAAATAAATAAAAAAAATCATTATTATAAAACTATGCCTTAATAATCAGTAGTGGTGTGGGGAATGATACGACCCATTTGCATTTTCAACACATTGTAAAGTATACATTCAATGATCTAATTAACCAAGAGGATGCCTTATAATATATAATTTAATCTAATGATTATTATCATAGCAATAGCACGATAATACGTGACTTGGCACATCATCCTAGCAAGAGGGGTATATAGTAAAGGATGTTAAAACTTAAGACAAGGTTAAACCCTACTTGCTTTATAGCGTGTCCTATTTCATGATCTTTCTCTTATGCTTTGTAAATAATTGTTCCATCAATTTATTATAATGGTGGCAAAAGTTATGTCATTTATCTTTAACTAAGGATTCTTCAATGAAAAGGGTAGGCCTTAAAACTATTATGATATGCATTCTTGCAATGGTTATAATCCATTAAGGACATGCCCTTATTACATCTATGAAATGAATTGTATAAAACTTGTTCACGATAAGATATCTATCTTATGAGAATAGCTCTAGTTATGCGTTGGAGTATTTGATGTGTAAAACCTTAAATGGGTAAACAAGGGTGTTAAGCATTTTAGTAACTATCAGATTTTAACAATAAATAGCCTTTTGATGATTAATAACACTAGCTAAACCTTATCCTCTGAATAGGTTATGTGTAAATAAAACTCTATGCATCAATACTAGTATATCCTTTCAAGAGCAGCTTGAAATAAAGATGTAAACCCGTTAAACTTCAAAGCTTGAAAATGGGAACAGTAGTACGTAAACTCCTTATCAATATACATTATGTTCTTATCACAAGAAGTAACCAAATCCATCTTGATGTAAATGTATTTGTGCACAATTTAAATTAGACCCTTGACATAATAACTCTGTCATTCTTAAAAAAAAATTGCTTACCAAGAAAGATTCAAGACACTTTTATACTTGACGACTAGGGTGGACATCGAAGAGTTCAATACGCATTAAGAACTATAACTTACTTTTACTAGAAAGAAAGCAGTTGTCACCATTACTGATAGAATTAAATCTCTTTTCCATAGCGTCTTAAAAAGAAGGACAGATTAATGATTTTACCTCGATAAGCTCTGGAGATTTAATAGCATTTATATTATTTTACTGAGCTATTATTGTGCGACGAACTTATAATTGAATACTTTAGAATTTTGACAAGCAGCACCCGAACTTCTTACCTGTAAGTCTGTAAGAGCAGGAAAACTTTTTGTGTTAGCTCGAAAGCTAAGTAAGCCCAGAATGTCATGACAGTTCCACCTTGTGGTTGCAAAGATAAAACAAGTCAGTAAACTGAAAAAAGAATTGTTCTATAAGATCAACATAATCAAATAGATAATTCAGATAATGAATTCATTAACATATAACTAATTAAACAATTAGTTGACTGCATTTACGAAAATTATCTGTATTTTTGAAAGTTTTAAATTTTTTGAAAAAATTGGGGTTTTCACATTCACCCAACAGAAGTACAGGTATGAGACCTTTTCAAATTGTATATGGAATGCATCCAAGGGGTATATATGAACTTAGAGATTTTGGAAAATAGGAAAAGAGAAGTGCAGAGAGTGAAGACTTTGCAATTAGTATGCATGAGTTACAGGAGAATATCATGAAGACATTACAGGAGAGTACAAAAAAATATAAATAGAGAGCAGACTTGAAGAGAAGGGAAGTAAATTTTTAGGTTGGAGATTTAGTGATGGCCTATCTTAAAAAGGAAATATTCCATAAAGGAACTTATAACAAATTGAAGCTTAACAAGATTGGACCTTGTAAAGTTTTAAAGAATTTTTCTGCAATTGCTTATGAGATTGAGCTTCCTTCTGACTTTCAAATTTCAACAATTTTTAATGTTTGAGATTTGTATCCTTTTAAAGATGTAGGTATCTAGACATATGGTGTAACTTCATATGGAGATGATTCATCTATGGAATGGCAAGGACAAATTCCACAGAAAGAACAACCTCAGATTGAATCAATTCTTGACAAGAGAATCCTAAGGAAGACCAAGAACAAAACCTTCTTTCAATACTTGGTCAAATGGAGGAATCAGCCTAGATGACAGAGCAAGAAATTTCCAAGTACATTGTGTAGCTTGAAGACTTAATGAAGAATTATTTTCTTCCCCAGGAGTATGATGTAGGAGCATCCATCTCGAATTTCATTGACTGAAGGTCAACATGCCAGGTAATCGCTTCTATATGGATAGGGTTCAATGTTAGTAGATAGGGTTAGTTTTTAATTTGAATAAGTGGCAATTAGCCATTGATCCCCTTGATCCCTGCATGGAATTCCTCAATGGTAGATCTTTGCAGATAGGGTTTCTTTAATTAGGTCTCAGATCCAACCTAGTCATATCTGATAGATTTTTCTGAGTGTTATAAAAATGAATGAATGTAATAGATAGAGGAGGACAAAGGAGGTGTGTGCATAGAAGAATGAGCGAGGAGTGAACAAGTAGAGTTCTCTGTGTGTATTTGAATTTCTGATGAATTGAATCAAGAACATAAGTTAGAATCAGTGTGTGTTTTGATGGATTTCATGTCTTCATATAGTTCTATAGAAGTCTGAATTCATCTTGCATTCACTCCATATAAACCTGTGTATAAATTCAGTGCCTTTGGATTGTCATAGGTTATGAATCACAAAGAAAATTGATCCTTTCAGTGATCAATTCGACGAAGTTTACAAATAAGTTAAAAGGACAGATCAGATGGTGAGGAATGATCATGAGGAAGATCAAGGATCACAATTCATTTCCGCAGCAAAGGAAGAAAATCCACAAAGTCTGATCGCAATCCGCACTTGGAATCAGATCGACAATCAAGAATGAATCCGCAGAAGATCGATGGCAGGGAAGAATTGTTGTGCAGAAGGTGTAACCCGGAAATTGGAGGAGTGTGAGTGTAAAAAGTACAAAATTTGACTTCCACATCTAGGCTGGAAGGTATAACCTGAAAAGGGGAAGAGTTCCTGTGCGGAAGCTGGGAAAGCATCACGTGTTGTTTAAAAAACATTGAAAAGTCGAGTTCCACTTTCCAAACCAGAAAGGTGGAAAAGGTGTATGCGGAAGGGCAGAAACTTATCATTTCATAAAGTCAACAAGTAATGTTTCGCTATCCGGACCAAAAGTTAGAGGTGCGGAGGTGTATAAATTCTTGTATGAGGGAGTTGACATTCCAACTTGCGCATTCCACTGTTGTGCTAAAAGGAGTTTAAGCAGTGCAGAAAACTGTTTAACAAGAAATTGTGTCCTGTTAGTTTTGGATTTCGAAGTTTTGAAGTCTGTAAACAAACTAGTGCCATCAGTCTTCCAACCCGTTCCCATTGAATATAGGTAACTTTATATCACTTCCCTCCATTCTATGTACTTGTGGTATTGTTGGATTAAAGGTTCCACTAATAGGAATTTATTGACTATTATTTCTACTATTATTGTTACTATGATTGACAAAACCAATCTTTGATGTGTTTTTAGGTCTTACCTTAGTTTCTCGATATGTGGACAAGGTTGTGGGTATGTCGTAGTCCTAATATTGATCTAGTACTTCCTCTTCTTCTTCTTCTTCTTCTTCTTAGGATATAAGTTGATATTCCTCCTATTCGTCGTAGGATTCTCCGTCGAGATGTGGTGCCAAGTCATAGTCCCTTCATTTGGTCGCGCTGCAACTTCCTCTTCTAGTTGTATTACTTCTTCTCTTTCCCGACCGAAATCTTCTTCCACCCCTCAAGCATCCACCCTCTTATTCAGTCTCCTTATTGATAGGAAACATCTCAGATTATTCTTGTCCATTTTTCTCAAATTTTTCTTGCAACATTACCCAAAGTCTCCGTGCACAAGGATTTATCCGTCGGAATCCATCCTCAAGATCCCTTTTTCACATACCAACATCTTTATCCACGGTTTTAAGGATTTCAAGTAGCAGCCTCGAGGTTCCTGAAAAAACTCTCTTTCTATCTCATTGTATGATCTTATAGTATCAACTGCAATCTCGGTAATATATCCTTCCAGAATGCTATCAATCCAGAAGTCGATAGCCCTAGATATATGATTACTAACTCTTTCCAGTCATTGGATCGATTGAGCACTCCTTTTTATGGGTTCTTCGACTTGAAAATTTGTCCTCTTAGTTGCTAGCTTCAACAACCATTCTTGCAACATAATGGAAAATTCACTTAAGAAAATCTCATGAATATCTGTGTAAATTTATCTTTCTAGCCATCCTATCGGACTTAGTTGCGATTATTTACGCTCTTCCCTTGCAAACTCTCTTGTTGTGTAATCAACCCAATATTTAATTTATGGTTTCATCGAGTGCCAAAATATATCCCCATTACAATGATTCATGTCCCAACAACGACACCATTTGTTGGTTTAGCTTCTACTGACCCATGTTCAAATTTCCCTGTCCATCAACAAAGCCCAAGATATCGACCCGAAAGAGTGTAACTCCATTGGAAACACCTGCGATGCAAGTGAGGCCACACATGAGATATCTATGGGGACTACAAGAACCAGGTTTCTGCAATTATGGAAGGAGATTTCTTTATCAGAGTATGATCAGGTCGCTCAACCAAAACCAAGGGATAGACTTTCGTCATCATACACACATCATAGAGTAAGGCAGATCGATCCATCGACACACATATACAACATATATATATATATTGACACATATCAACCAACATTCCACAATATTATATCATTAGATGTTCGACAGATTCACAAAGATTCATTCATAGTAGACACAAACATCAAAGGCACACATTTAACATGGAAACCCATACGAGAAAAACCACAAAGGCGCTCTTCATTTGGCATGAATGATATTTTAAACGCATTTGATCTGCGCACATAGCTTGCAGACCTCTCTCAGGATCTTCTTTACAATAGATGAGGGTTTTGGATTTCTCATGCTCTCGAATCTCATGTCATCCTATATCTCTTCTTAGTCTAGTTTAGTCCAGTCTCTTTTTCCCTTCTCCTATTCTGGTTATCTGAACACAGCTTGGATTGACCTTATAAGGTTTTTACAATTTTTATTTTACTCCTCGACTGGTTCTTAACTGTCAGTCGATGGGTTGTTCTACAAACTCAAAACATCTCGTTACATTAATATAGGATCTATCGGCCCTATTTACAATCATGCCTAGTCCCAAAAATAGACTATTAGTTTAACTTAACTAACTCTTATCAAAACTAGGTCGAACTCCTGGTTTCAACCTGCTCTTCTCCTCTTTTGTCGCATCCTTTTCCGTTGCGTTCTTGCTCACCTTGCGACCGAATTCTTCATCTTTCCAATCAAAATTCCTCTATATTTTCCTAGGGACAACAACATCTAAGTTGAAATATTTTTTCCAAGAAGAAAAAAGTTACAACCATATAGGAAGGATAATGAGACAGAACCTATAATTAGAGAGTGTGCAAACATAACCATTTAGTAAAATGTTCACAAACTAGTACTGCAAACTCCAACTGAATAACAATAATAATGGTTTACAAAAAGTATATCTCACCATCATAAAAATCGCATCTACGGAGCACATGCTTTCAAACATGTTGCCATTGATGTGTTTTATACCTGTCAAAATAATACATATGATATCAGTTAAATGGAATCATATTTGAGATGCATTTATTCTAATAATTAAAGGTTTTAACGCTCAATTGGTTAACCATAGAGATATCAAGGAAATTGAGTTTGCTTTTAATTTTAAGTTCATTCTTCAAATTTATTTAAGATGTAAATATTCTGCATAGCCATTAAACTTGATAAAATGTGAATACCAAAAAGAATGGGTGTAGTTGCAATGGCGCGAGGAAGATCAAAATTGATGGTGTGGATATGAGGATCAACAATGATAATTTTACTAATCACTTCTTTGTTCCATCCACCCACGCCCACCAAGGTGTTGATGCCTTTTAAGCTATCGTAAGTAGTCAAAATCCCCCTCATATTGATCTTTGTCACATAGGCCATGGCTATGTTAAATACAATATTGATATCTGGGTTGCTTTGCATATCTTGGGCCCTCTTCCACCGAGCCAACTGAAGTACAAACTCTCTAGAAAAAAGAATGCAGTGGATGTATTAGGTAGAGACCCGAGAGACAAGGGAAATGAAGATAAGACTGAACCAAAAGAAGCAACAGTGATATAAACAAACGCATCAACTCAACAATCTAGGGATCTCAAAACTATAAAAATTAAGATACCTAGCCACCATTAGTAAGAGAGTGAATATTGCAATGTAGAGATCGAATGAGATGGCCAACCAACAACCGAATTGGGCCTAATAGTGGCAACAAATAGTAGGACTACAACAAAAACATCCTAGATGGAATATCTACTCAATCATTTTCCTACTAGTATGGATGACAAGGATCCTTGAACTACCCTGGAGACTTATGCATTCGATAGGTGGAGAAAGGTCATCATAAAGCAGATCCATAAATTAAAGAAAACAAGTGATGAGCACATCATGATCAAAGCTATAGAGCCTGTAGTGGCGGACACGAGCCAAACCATTCCTATGGATCTATCTACTACTAGAATTGCAGCATCCCATAAATCATGACCATTACCACAAGATTTCTATAAATGATCGTCCATGTGAAGCACATTCTTGTGAATATGGTCCTAAGTGGGCATCAAAGCAGCATGTGTATGCAAGAGAGAGAGGGGAGATGGGCTTAAGGGACTAATGTCCTAAGAGACAAAGTAGGTTTTGTTGAGACTAATCAGTCTAACTTTAAAGGTGCTCAACAAACACACTTCCAAAGTAACCCCGAAGTTTGAATGAAACAAAGACTTTCTTAATATATATTGGGACTCAACCCATGCATTACAAAATTTCGAGAGAAAATTTACAAAGGAATAAAAGATTCAAAACTCTTTGGATTGGGATTTCAATGTTTTTCAAAAAACTTACCCTCATTTCTTTTTGAAACAATGATCCATGAGTCCGAAATCGTTTAGTTGGATCCAATCTTACCTACCGATCTTATCTCACCTCTATTATCGGTGTGGAATGCCAATAATAGGGGCAACAATTAGTTGCATATGTTTCAAAAATTCAGCTGGGATCATAAGCACCGTGAAAATGAATAATTATGGTAGTCGAATTAGGGCATAAATAAGATATTATTGAAATTAAGGCTCTTTGTACTCTAATGAAGAAATACAATGAAGAAATAGAAATAAGAGATAGAGACAGCAACCTTCAATCTAGTTTGATGTGGATGGTACTTTGATGCTTTGGATAACCACAATAAAGTCTCAGGCAGGATCAATAGAATTAGTACAACTGGGCACTATCCTCATCTTCAATTTCACCGGTTTATGTGCCACATCAAACATAATACCTAGTAGCAGAGTAAAGGACAGATCTAAAGAGTTTCTACCTTCACTCCCCCCTTATTTTCCTCTTCAGAAGAAAAGTGTTTTTTAGCCATCTTCCCCACACCCCTGAATACCCCTAAGGCTAAGGGGGGCCAAAAATGACAATATGGAGAAGCGACGACACCTAAGAAGGAACAGATTGTATTTTGGCCCAACACTTAACCAAAACGACATCATGCAGGTTAGATAGGTTGCAACTTGTTGTTGGGAAATGGAGAGGTGATATTCCTCTTCAGCCAGATGATGATCACAGGGCAATAGGAGTCTCAAATATGGCCTTATTTTCCCCTTCATTATGGGATTGCTCTAACACTAAAAACAATGCATCGATTTCCATTGAATTGAATTCTTTTGCAACTAAGCCTTGGTAGTGGAAAATCAATAATTTTTAGTTGTGTCACTTATTATTTAATGGTAATTTTTTTAATCATGTGACTATATTAGTCATTTTTAGTTGTTTTCTCAAATTCAGTAGTATTTAACTTTTTTCAAGAAGAAAAGGTGTTGTTCCTTGATATTTATAAGAATCAAGGTAACAAATAAAAATTTTGTGATACCGAGTATCATGCAAGAGCAGAATAGTGCATACTCTCTGTCAGATAGAGAAGAAGTTACATCAATCATAACAAAGGTAGGTTGCAGAATCCACCAAAGGCCCAAGCAGACCAGTAACAAGCAGGAAATAAGAAAACTCGCTCCATTCTTAATCAAAAAAACCTATCAATCCAGTCCATAGAGAGAACATAATGAGCACTAAAAGCTTATCCAAGGAAGAACAAGGGAAGAGGAAAGTCCTCAAACCAAGGAGAGACCAAAATATCATCTCAACCGTGGTACCAAGAGTACACAGTGGGTAAAAAAGTCAAAACTCGAATGTTTTCATAGAAAAAGATGAGTAAGCCACTCAAAACTGAAAAAGGCTCTTTAAAAGAGTTGGAAGGATCCTCCCCCCATAACCTCTCCTTCTAAAAATTTCATCAAGGAGAGAAGACCCGACGTCAAAGAAAGTGATTCCTTCGATAAGCCATCATCACTCATATTGTGCTCCCTATAGATGTGCTGAAATTTTAAAGAAAGGAAGGAATCCTTGACATCAGTGATATTGTCACACTAATGTTCCAAAGCAAGAGCTAAAAGGCCAACCACTGAATTTTCCCATTTTATGATGACCAAAGAGTCTCCAAAAACATGAAGGATTGGAATACCAATAGCGACCGCAGATAACAATAGAGCCCGTAGAGCTAGCAATTCAGCTCTTGTATTAGTGTTGGCACCACGACCCATTTTAATATGGAAGTAATGAGAATGACTGATCAAAAGTGTGAGTACAACACCTCCAATACTAGATGCAGCGGTACCATCAAAGTATCCTATATGGTAACTAATAATAGGGGTTTCTCCTATAGCTCGATGTGATTTTTTGGAGCAAGTGGTAAGATAGGACTTTAAAAGATCAAGTATTATGTAACAAAATGATCCTATATTCAGTTCACGGTCCTAAAAAATATAGTAGTTTCGGGACAACTAGATATTCCATATATACAAGAAAGGCAAGTGGACTTGGTCATGATCAAGCTTAGTCCAACAGTTTAAGTTATCCATAAGTGTAAGTTCCTCCCAAGTGAAATACTGAACCACTCCTAAGATCCTTCCACAAGATCTTAAGCCTAAGAGAGATATTGAACCACTCCATATTTTTAATGTTCCAACCCCCATAAGAAAAGGGCCTTGAGATAGTTTTCCAGTCAGCTAGATGCATCATGTTTTTGTTAACAGTGCCACCCTACAGGAAAGAAAAAATACATTAATGGAGTCTGCTTAATATAGATTTAGGAATCATAGCCAAAGAGAAATAGTATACAGGGATACCAGTCAATACTATCCTGATAAATATTAATCATCCCCACCATATATAAGAACCTATAAGACCAATTACTGAGTCTTTTGTTAATTTTTTTAATAATCCATCTCCAATCCTTCAGACAATAACTCAAGGGTTTAAGCCAATAACCCAAATATTTAAATCCAGATTCAATAGGATCCATTTTAAAAGGGAGGATTGCTGAGATGCAGCTTCTTACCTCCTCTTTTAAGTTATTGAAGATAAAAGAGGATTTTTCCAAGCTGATACACATTCCATAAGTTGAGCAAAAGAGATCTAGATCATCCTTAAAAGCTTGTCATTCCTCCAAAGTGCCAATTCCAAATAATACCACATCATCCACAAAGAGTAAGTGGGATATGTCTAGTGTGGAAGATAGACACATACCTTGAATTTTCCCAGTTCTCTTTGTTTCCCCAATAAGAATACTAAGCCCTTCTATCACCAGGAGGAAGAGGAGAGGCGACAATGGGCATCCATGTGTAATGCCCCTCGAGGCATTAAAGAATCCTAAAGGTGAGCCATTGACAAGTACATAAAAAATTGTTGATGAAACACAATCCACGAGCAAGCTCACGGAATCCAGAGGCATACCTACTTGTAGTAGCACAAGGTGCAGAAACGTCCAGTTAGCTCTATCGAAGGCTTTATTGAAATCCAATTTTAATACCAAGGCTTCCCTCCTCTTAGTCTTGATGGTGTGTAAGATTTCCTGAGATATACCAATTGAATCAAGGATATGCCCGTTCTTCAAAAACCAAACTACTCAGTAGAAATGACCCTATCAAGGATAGGATTTAATTTGTTAGAAATGATTTTTTAAATAAGTTTATATCAAATTTCACAAAGAGATAGGTCGAAAATCCGCAAAGGATTTTGGCTTTTCACATTTTGGAATGAGGGTCAGAAAAGTAGAGTTGATCGACTTTAGTATATTTCCAAATTTCTAAGATTGTTCCAAGCCTTCAATAAATCATCACAAACCAGCTCAAAGAAAAACAAGCAGAATTCAACCGGCCAACCGTCGGGACCAAGAATTTTGTCCTTCTTGAATTTTTTCAAAGCATACTCAACTTCCATCATCGAAACCTTAGCTCCAAAGTTGGTTGCATCTTCTGTTGAGAAGTGGGAAGGGAAAAGTTTAATAACATTTAATTGGTCCGTGATAGGAGTACTTCCATCATCCTTAAACAAAGAAGTAACATGCTTTCCCCCCAGAGTTTTGAGTTGAGCTCGATCACTTACAGGATTACCATCACCATCTTGTATATTCCAAATAGCATTGAAATTTCTGCTAGCCGAAGCATTATCGTGAAAAAAATTAGTGTTGGCATCTCCCTCATAAGTCCAAATAGCCTTGCTTTTTAGTTTTTAGGTTAGCAGTTCATGGGCCATTAAATTTTCTTTCTCAATTTTAATGCAGACCAATAGTTGATATTTATCCTCGGAAAGGATACCCGAAGGATTATTGGAGAAGATATGTTGAATATCCTTATCAATATCTTCGAGCTCCATCCTCAAGCTCAGAATTTGCTTCTTTTCCTAGCATTTTACTTCACCTTTGAGTCTTTTTAATTTTAGAACCAAACGATTCATAGCGTCATTGTCAATTGGATATACCTAAGGAGACTAGGAAGCTTTAACAAGGTGAGCAGAAACCTCCTCCAACAGGAAAGCTCTATTGAACTTAAAGGGAAATTTGTTCAAGTAGGTAAAAATACCCCATTCTAAATAGTTCGGGAAGTGATCAAATATCACTGAAGGATGGGACCAGGTTCTGTATCTCGGGAAGAGAGGCAAAAGTGAGTCAAAAGCTAGAAACCGATTAAGCCTCTTACTAATTCCCTCATCCCCACAACGACCATTTATCCAATTTGGACCAGGGTAGACAGGATAAAGATCCACCACATTAGTACTTACCAAAAGCTGAGCAAAAAAAGATGCAAGAGGATCAATGCGAGCTTTTAGTCCCCAAATCTCAGCATTAGAAAGATTAAAGTGAAGGTCCCCTGCAATTATCGGATTAGGGTGATTAAAAATACTCCCATCAACAACAACATTCCAAAAAACCTCCCTATTCAGGTAAGGGCCATAATAGTTTAGACATGAAAGTTCAATGTTTAAACTCCTAAATCTAACCTTGAACAAGATACCAACAATAGTGACAAAGGATTTACAACATGCAACCAAGGGATTCCAACCTGTGAGTATTCCACCCGAGAGAACAGTAGCATCTAAGACACAAAGTTCCCATCCAGGTCTAAGTTTTGCAAAAAGGTGTAGTTCCTGAGACTGGTCACACATAGTTTCCTGAAAAAAAATCTTATCAGGTCTTAAATCAGAAAGAAGAGACCTGAGAGATTTTAATTTGGTGAGCCCTCCAAAACCATGGATGTTCAAGGTGAGAAGTTTCATTAAGAACCCAATCCAGAGGGTGATATTGCTCTAATCACCCTAGAAGAGGAAAGAAGGTGATGGGAGGAACCAACCCTAGTCGCATTCTTTATCCAAGCTGACAGAGGAATGTAGTGGTCTTCACTCACTAACTCCACCATAGTCCTCGTTTGTTTAGGTTTTCTAGCTCTCTGAATAGTCACATTCTCATGTCTGATTGAGTCCAAAGGTAAGGTAGAAGGAGAGAGAGGGGTCTTGTCAAAAAAGATCGAGAGTGCTTTTAAGAGGGTAGGGTCAGTAAAGAGGGCAAGTCGCGAGGGCTTACAGGTGGAGCAACACATACAACCGTTGACAAAGAGAATTCCTTCGATAAAGGAGGAAAGTCCTCTGGGAATAAAAGAGGTTTTTTCAAAATTTGGTAAGAAATCTAGAAGAGGAGAAATAGAAACTGCCTCCTCAATGGACCCCAGTTTAAAAATAGGTAAAACACTTTCTACCGCAACAATGGCAGACCCTAAGGAGATATCAGTAGTAGAAAGAACATGAGCCGATATATGACTGCAACAAGTTATTCTTTCAATGTATACAATAAAATTTAATTCCCCTTTTATCAAGTCTTCACAAGCAGAAGGAGGGTCAGAGCTATACATACCTACTGGGAGCGGTGAGATAGGTGGCATCTTTTCCATCAAGAAATAAGAAAACAATCCAACCATTCGCAAGGTGACTAATAGTCGGTACGTAATCAAGTACCGACTTCCAGTGTAGATTTTCCCACTCCAACCCAGGCATTCTTTTCTGTTATGCAGTACTCAAGTCTTCCTACTAGTGCTCTACTGCACTGTGCATCAACCTTGTCCATATAAACGTCCCACCCAAGCACAAAACCGTGCTTATCCTCGAGAGATTTGACGACTCTAAAGTTTTCCTCCGAGCTTTGAAATACAAGGGTGGTTTCAAGGTCAGTGTCGAAAGTGAGGTGCCCGACACCCCCTCCATAGTAATGGGAACCTCCATAATACCGAAATCAAGGTCAAGTTCTAACAGAGAAACCCATACCCAGGTCAAGGATAAAATACTACAGAAAAACCCGGCTACTACCCAATGTAGAAAACCTGCCATCAAACAATAATAAAAAACCATGTGCTTCCAACCTAGGCCTCTTGGGAAACCAGAAACGACAAACCGACCACATATCGAGAACTTTGATGACTCTAAAGTCTTCCTCCGAGCTTTGAAATACAAGGGTGGTTTCAGGGTCGATGCCAATAGTGAGGTGCCCGACACCCCCTCTATAGTAATGGGAACCTCCATAATACTGAAATCAAGGAGAAAAAAGTAAGGTCAAGTTTTGACAGAGAAACCCATACCCAAGTCAAGGATAAAATAAACTACGAAAAAACCTCGATACTACCCAAGACAAAAAACCTGCCATCAAACAATAATTAGAAACCATGTGCTTCCAACCCAAGCCCCTTGGGAAACCAGAAATGACAAACCGACCACATATTGGATAAAGACAACAAGAAGTTAAATAAAACAAGTGAACCCTAAAAAGACACTTCCAACCGCCCAAAAGTCAATAACAAGAAAAGCCATAAACCCCAAATAACCCTATGCATACCAGAACCCTAAAAAGCTACATCCATCAAAACCTAGAAACAATCACAAAAATAAACAGTTCAAAATCACAACCAGGACACGGGATGACCCAAATGAAAAAACGTGGCTCCCGAAGAAGGATTGCAAGAGAACCCCAACAAGGTTAGCAAAGGCAGTAAAATAATACAGAGCCTTGGAGAAAAAAACCAGTTATGAGCTAAATAGGTTCCCACTTTTTTTCCATGGTTGTTACTAAGTCCTTCGCGCGAGAGGACAGACTCCATGCACAGTTGGCAAAGGCTCAGAAAATGTGATCGCGCCATAAACCTCCCCAACCATAGTTGTATTTTACTTGAAAACACTATCGTGACAATTTGTTTTAGTCACCTAGTCATTTAGTTGCCCAAATTATACTAGTGATGGTTTAGTTTCAAGGAATATAAGGTTTTGTAGCACCAAACGATGAGCCAACAACGTTTTATGCCTAGATAACTTACCTCGTAGAATGTCAGAAAACTTTATGTAGGAAGAAGCACATAAAACACAAATATATTTCATTTCTTAAAAGAAATAATATAAAATCATTTTGTATCCTTTTACCTTGAAAAACGCTTAATTTCCATAACATTTCACAAGTTTATTATTTCCTTTGGTTGATAATTTAAATGTGTTCCTCTAGGATTTAACAACTCTCATTTCTACAGTTCTTTAGCTCGTCACTGAGGTTGGTTGTCCTTGCTTTATTTTTTGTTCTGCCACTTAGGCCCACCTTTAACATTCCTTTGTTGGTGATTAATTTGTAGAACCAAACTCTCTCTTCCCCCTCTACCAAAACATTCTCTTGATCCTAACAACATATTAATCAGAAACTTCTAGTGAAGAGATGCCTATAAACTACATTTTTTTGGATGTACCTATGTAGGCCATTGTGGTATTTTAGATCCAAGTGTTGCTCATAGTCCTTAATACATGTCTTTAAACACAAGGTATGGAATATATTGGTGTACTCTAGTATCATTTCCTAGTATTTCTCCTAGCATAATGATGTCGATCTTATGTAATGGCCATCCTAGTTTCCAACAAGGTAGAATATCTCATTGAGGGCATCAACAAAATCTAGCTAAGTAGGTTCTACACAGAATGTTGTATGTTCATCTTCAACATGTTGCACATAGTAAGTGTTGCAGCAATCCTTGACATGAGGAAGAGACTTAAGGATTGCAAAGATGTTTTTTTTATTGTTGGGATGTTTTTGAATGGAGTAAGACCTTGTTAGCATACTTTGTCTATATCTTTCCATCAAACAAAGGAAATTAAAAGTCAACTTGTACCTTGAAGGGTGTTGTACCTTTAAAGTTGTTGCTTATCAAAGGTGCCTCTATCCTCTTTGGGAGTAGTTGAAGGATTTGGGAAAAATCATCCATCTTATAGTTCGTTTGTTGCAAAGGGGATTCCTTAAGAAATATATTGATAGGATCTCCCATTCTATCATCTTTCTTTTTATTTGCCATGGGAGTCCACTTGGGTTAGCAAGGAAATCCTTCTTTAAAATCGGTTAGTTTGAGGCCCAAATACCTATACCCTAACCTTGTTGGGGACATGCACATAAATACAACAGATATTAGAGTGCACTCGTAACAATAATCCATATTATGTTTGGAATAAAATCAAGATAACATAACATGTGAAATAACATAGAGATATTGCAGAGAGCACAATAAAGTCTATTAATGAATGGAATAATGAAAACATTGCAATATGCTCAACAATACAAATTTGAGAGAATGGTGGAGGCTTATGATAAGGGGTGTTTGGTTATGCTCATTAAAAAAAAATGCCATGACAAGAGGCTAAAATTGTATTTTATAAATGCAAACGAAACCTAAGAGGAAAAAACCCTATATGAGACAACCCTAACCTAGGATGAACTTAGAGCAGAACAAAAATCTTGAGTTGGAAAAATCTAAGATGCCCAAAACAAGGGGAGCCTTCCCATAACCATAATTTTTTGTCTTCCTTATCTTCTTAGAAAGAAAATTGAAAGAGTAAGTAGTCTCCCCAAGCTTGCATTTTGGGTGAAAATGCATGGGAAACCCAAAAAAAATGTACATGAAGTTCATGAACAAAAAATTGTCATAATCAAGACCATTTTGAAATAACCCTGGATGGCCACTTGTATCAACAATTACTAGCATCTTAAATATTAACATATCTAGGTATGTTAGACTATTACAATGGCCCTACATTCTCCTTTAAAGTACTCATGTCTCCTCCAAATCTGTGTTAAAGTCATTCCATTGCAAACTTCTTTGTGATCTTCTCCACTACGTACTCTTTCTTAATAATTTTGGGGTCATCCAAGTCTCTTTTACTCCCTAGCTCATGCAATCGTATAAACATCTCACAATACACATGCACCTCAACATTATACTCGCACATGAGCATCCTTTTAACGTGAATCTCATTCTATCATGCCAACACACTTCTATTAGGTTTGCACATATTTGGAACTATTCCTAATGGCCACTCGATACGTTCTACCCATCTACCATCAACTAAACCTTGACCCTCTTGACACATGAATCCTACCTGTATGCCCCCCCCCCCAACTCCACCTCCCCACACAATTCTTATGCTTCCATCTAAGTGAGGTTAGGATGCAATCCCCATTCCACCAAGAACATATTGATTGCGATGAAAATTTAATCAATCATCCTTCCACAAGGCCCTTTATCGAACTCTTACATCAGTTTGGTTAATTAGTTATGATACTTTGCAACAAATTCTAATGCATAGCCTTTAACAATCCCCTTTAAGCATAAATCTACTCTATGTATGAGCTCATCTTTAAAGGTTTTTAGTTTCAACAAATTTGCAACATGCTGTCAACATGAATGTACAACTGGGAATTATGAGAATTCTCTACTAATCTTTTTGTCCATTTATACAAATTTACCAAAATTTCGACCCATAATATCTCATTCTCATCTTCAAATATGTGAAATTTCTTAAATCATTCAGCATCCAAGTATAAATACACACATTATTGTCATGTGCACCCATCAATATGGACATTAAATCAGTTTCGTAGCTTGATCTTCATTGTCTTAATCATATCAAGCCATTGTGCATTAGTGGAGGTCTTAACAACATAGCCACTTATTGACTCAATTTTAGACCAAGGGCTTGTAGAGCCGTCGAACAAAGGGAGTTGTATTATGGGAACCTAACATTTTCAACCCTAAAGTGGAATGTTGTCTCCCTTGAGGCATGCATGATGTAGTCATTAAGAATTATGCAGTGTGAATAAGTGATGGCACAAACTCCATTAAAACAATCATTCTTAAGGTTACATACATGATAGCCTACTTAACTATTGGAAAAGGTCTTAATGGATTTTATCACAATTCTTCCAATGCTTGAAGGGAATAATGTCATGGTGGTGTTGGTGTATCGACTCATAAATTATGCCATTACAAGAACTTTGAATACATTCACAACTCAAACTAATAATCTATGGTGTTATTCATAAAGAGAGTTTCTAGACACCATAGAGGAATGTGTGGGTACCATAAAGCAAGACTTGTACTTGAAATGTTAGGAGGCTTGCAAGTGCCTATTATAAGCGTGGATGAGTTGATGTTATGATTGTCATAGGAAGAAGCTTGGAAGTCTTTAAAGAGGCTCAAAATTTGGTTGCAAGTTGGCTATTCTACAAAACAAGTTTGGCTATGGATAGATTGTCATTAGGCATTGATAATATAGTTGTTCAACGTTGGTGAAATCTTTCTTGTCAACCTTTGGCTCTGATCGCTCATTCTTTTGAGAGTTAAATATGGCCCTTCATTTGTTAAGGTCTTACCCCAACCCTCTTAAGTAGATATATATGTTGCTATATATATAGGTCGTGTCTGTTAAATAAAGCCCATGAAGTAGATATAGTGTGAAAATAATAATGGTAAGAAGACTTGCTAGAAAGTTCCACCTACTACAAAGTTCCTTTACTAAAAAGTTTATAGGGGGTAGATAAAAATTATATAAAGAAGTAGAAGCAATGTAATGAGATGTCATGTGAAGCATAATGCAATTGGAACTCTACTTAGTTGGAGGTTTTCTCCTCAAAGATGCAAGTGAACACTGATTTCTTCAATAAATTTATTGCTATTTGTGGTAATTGGTTCTTGTACAATTTCCTTTTGCTATCGCAATCCTGTCATTTCTAATCTAAATCTTTCTATATTCTATTATTTCCACTCTGAATCTTTTATTTTACTATAAGGAACACTGCATTATCGAACCATATTTTAACTTTCTCGAAAGTATATCACTTTGATGGGTGTAATATTGTCTATCTTTAACATATCAAAACTAATGAATGTTGGATTGCCAAGTCATCTCAACCTTTTTATTGATCATAAAGTTAGTCAGACACGGTGCCCAATGTTCAAGATCCAACTTGATTGATTGAAAAATTAAAAAAACAAATTGAACATAGATGTTGTAAATTGTTTAAGTTACACATTGATATATTGCCAAACACTAGAGCAATGTAAATTTTAAGAACCAAGAAATAACACTAAAAGACCAAAAAATATGAAGTAAGTATGCCAAATGAATTTTAAGTATCCAAATCAACTGTTATTAAGCCCCTACAATGAACCACTCTTTTTTATAGATAGAGTTCGACTTCCAATTCAACCAATCACTTTATTTGGCTAGCTTTTCTTGTGTTGCCCCTTCAATTTTAAGTGGGGGATAAACCACCACTCACTCCCACCCAACCTAGTTGCGAGTTTACGTTGCTTGTGTTGAAAAAGTTTGTGCAACTCATATTTCATTTCATTTTATACACGTTTACCTATTCGTAAATAACCCATCCCATCTAACTAGGCTAGGTGGTTGGGACAATATGATGTGGTTGTTCCCAACCAAATTAAAAACCCATAACTAAATGTATATGATACCTACAAAAGTGTTAAAACTTTTAGTTAATGAAAAAAAAACTTTCAAAATTCAAATTTCGAATACCTATACTTATATACTCATAAATAAATAAAAATAAAAAATTCATTAACCTATACAATCTAAAAAAAATTATGAGATACATATAAATTTTTACCACAAATTTATTTAGATAATACAAAAAATAATGTACCTTATATAACATCTTCACTATGTCTAGATTAAATTTTCACCACAAATTTATTTAGATGATACAAAAGGTAATTGACCTTATATAACATCTTCACTATGTCTAGATTAAAATGTGCAAAATCTAAATACATGTATATACGTAAAGGCCATGGTTGTGGAAGTCCTTTTAAATTCCTAGCGGGACTTTCACTGACTTTGGACGAGTGTAACTACTTTGATGTTTCCATTTGGTTTGTAGACCCATTTCTTGAGGGCTTTAATCTCGATATTAAACATATACCATTTTGTAGAAGTGTTTGTGATCTATTTTGTTAATATATTTTAATTTTATTGTTTATATTTAAAAGATGTTTAATGGAATAAATTTTTTAATATACAATAAAATGTTATTGGTGATGAAGATTAATGTTTATTAAATTAATTTTGATTTATTTAATTATAATTAAAGTAGAGAATTATTGATTTACTGTTTGAAATTTTTCAAAAAGTATTTCTAAATTATTATAGTTTTGATATATTATAACAAATATTTTGAAATTATGATTTAATGTGGATGTACACAATTCAAAAGAAATTGTTTTTTTTAATCTTAAAATTCTTTTAATGTCACAATTGAGATCATAAAAGTTGGTTCCTATTTTAATAATGTTGATTTTCTTCTTTAAAAAAACAAATTTTATGCATAAGAATAAACATTTTTAGATATAGTAAAAAATTGTAAAGAGTTTTAGTCCTTTAATTGTATGATATATGTCATTTTCGGGTGTATTAGAAATTTGTGAAGAGTTTGTCTTTTAGTTATATGATAGATGTTGATAAGTAATAATGCTTCAAGTCAAAATATTTAAAGTCAGATTTTGTTTTTAATTTTAATTAAAAGATCTTTTATATTTACAGCTCGTCACAATCTGCCATCCTGAAATCTTTCCCTCAATACTTGGTGATAAAACCCAAGGGATTATCTAGGTAGAAAGCATAGGTTAATGTGGAACATGGACATTTTTTGATGGAGCATCTCAAGGAACCCCAAATATTGGGGGTGAAGGGGGAGTCCTTATATAAATGATATTAAATGGAGTAAATTCAAAGTACGTCTCGATCGAAGCTCAAACAATATGTCTGAATTAGCGACACTCAAAATTATATTGGCATTCGTTGTCTCTTATAGGGTATAAAAGCTACAAGTTTTTGGAGATTCACAGCTGGTTATTGAATGGATAAACACATATGACCTCTCAGGAACATATTTCTCAGACCTCTCTTCGAAGAAATCAAAATACTACTTTGATCTTTTAATCTGATTACTTTTTAGCACATTTTCAGAGAGAGAAAGACAAAATATGACAGGCTTTTTGAGGATGGTCTCCACACTGGATTTGGACTTTGGCATAGATGATAATTTACAGGGGATCAATGGGTGGAGCACAATCCAAGACCATCACCAAGCAAAATCTAGAGGCAAAATACAAAAATGTGACTTTCCCTGCTTTCAAAAATGTGACTTCTTAGCCTCGCGGACGTTAAAATATTTCCTTCCTTCCTTTTTTTTTCCACGGAAAAAATCATAATTTTATATATAGACATACAAAATTACATTCATCAGATGGTGCAATTAAACTAATTGCCCATACTCTCAAAAAATAATAAGTCATAATTGATCACAAATGATCAAATATCCAACTGTTCTTCATTACATAAAGATATTCAAAAATATCATCAGCAAGTATCATATCATGTATCAGAATACAAGCCTCCTATACATCAAAAACTTAAAATCATATATATCATAAACATTCAAAAAGAAACCAAGTGTCTTTCATATAGATCATAAACAGTTGTTGTTATTGCAAACAGCTAGAAAGCTGCCTTTATAACCTTTCAAAATATCTGGAAAGTATCATTACGATCGTTTCCCTGAAACTCAAAAATGTGACAGTAACCATTATGAACTTTTGCTCCATCACTTGCCAATGCATCAGCTATAGTATTTCTTTCGCGATAAATATGCTTGAAGTCTGCATACTCAAACAAATAAGATATTTTGATGACTTCATGGACTATCTTAGAAAGCTCAAGATTATGAATTCTGATTTTACCTGTTACCCAGTTAATAACCAATAATGAATCACAAAAAATCACGATTTTTGAGATCTGCTTACCCAAAGCCAAAGAAAGAAGTAATTTAAGTGCACAAATCTCTGCAAAATTGTTAGTACCTGTGCGCAAACCAGCTTTAAATGTGATGTAATGATCATCCTTTAAATAGAGAATACCCCCAGCACCACATAAATGTGGATCTCCAGCAACCGAGCCATCAAAATACCCCCATGGATATGTTTTGTCAATATTCTCCTCAATAATATTCCTGATCTTCAGAGCATCATTCACCCAAGGATAAGTATTGAGTACTCCCATACAAAAGGAAGATACATGTGCAGGAGTCGAAAAATAGTCATCAAAACAACTTTGATTACGAGCCTTCCAGATAAACTAAGATATAATCACAGGTAATGACTTGATATGTTTTACCTTATCATTTAAAAACTAGTTCTTTAAATAGGTTAAAATTGAATCACCAATCCACAAATTATTAAAATTTACCTTAGACTCTATCTCCACCCACACTGCCTTAGTGAATGAATAGTCCACCCCAAGGTGGTAATTAGATTCAACATCCAATTTGCACAAGTAGCTTCTTCCAGGTCCCTCCCAACCTTTACCACAGAGTACATCCCAGGTAAGTGCTTTACCTGAAAATAAGAACCAGCAGAAGATTTTGGATTTAAGGGGGCACTTAAGCTTCCAAATCAAATTCCACCACCAAGAAATTTCCAACTCATTTTTATCCAAAATCAGTTGTAAATAACCAGCTTTAGGTGAGTACTTACCAGATTTTGATTGGTTCCAAACCAACTCATCTTCCATATTAGATAATTTGATATTACTGATTTTCAAGATTGCCAAATACCCATTCCAGCATAAAATATCCTGGTTGTCCTCTAATCCAAGTATATCTGAACTAATCCAACCTTATTCCCTTAAGTAAGTCACACCTGGACATCCAATATCTTTCAGGAAAAAAATACCTGTTGAATGTAATTTATCAATCAAATGAGGAGGTAATAAGTTTCTCCATTTACATCCAACCCATGGATCCATACCTAACGAACACTTGCTCCATTACCTACCTTCCAAACAAGGAAATCCCCAATAAGATCAAATGACCAAAGTACAAATTTCCAGCAAATAGAAATACCTCTTTTCTTTTTTTCCATTAGCTCTGATCCAATCCAATAAAGAAAGAGGCCAAACATATTTCTGAATAGCAATCTTAACCCAAAGACCCGAACCATGAATAATATTCCAGACACTTTTTGCCGCAAGTGCCTTAGAAAATAAAGCAAGTACTTTCAGCCCCCATCCACCCAAAGATTTAGGGGTTGCCAAAACCTTCCATGAAGTTCATGGAAAACTAGAGGAAAATTCAGAATTACCCGACCAAAGAAATTTGAAGCAAATCTTCCTAACTTTCTCAATAACACCCACTGGAATCCAAAAGTGCATCCAATAAACCGGTAAAGCCTCAAGAACAGATTTTACCAGGATAAGCTTACCACCTTTGGAAAGCCACCTGAAACTCCAATTCTTAATTCCTTTTTTTCAGCTTTTGCAATCAACCAGTCCCAATCTTTCAGTAAGTATCTGCAAGGTTTAAGATAAAAGCCAAGATACTTCATACCACTTACAATTTTAACAACAAAAATGATAAAATGTTCTTTAAAGAGATCAACTCTGTGTCATCCAAACTAGAATAATAAAAGGAGGATTTATCCTCATTTTATCACCATCCCGGAAGCTTTACAGAAATCCATCAAAATCTCATACAATGTGGATAAAGTCTGAGCAGATCCATCATTAATCATAACAATATCATCCACAAATAGGACATGGGTTAGAGAAATATTATTGCCAAAAGAGATTCCCCGATAAGTCCCAAGCTCCTTAGCAGAAAGAAGAGCCCTACCCAAACCTTCAACAACAATGAGAAAAAGAAGAGGTGCAAGTGGACAGCCCTGTTTAAGTCCCCTCCCAGATCTAAAAAAAGTTGATGCAACTCCATTAATCAAAACAGAAAAAGATACAGAGGATAGACTACTCATAACCCAATTGATAAAGGATATAACAAAACCCATCTTGGATAAAATAACCCTCAAATAGGTCCAACTGACCCGATCATAAGCTTTCGACAAATCTATTTTCAGAACCACAGATTTTAAGCCTTTACAATGAATAGTATGCATTCCTTCCTGAATAACACCTACAACATCATGTATCTGTCTACCAGGCAAGAACCCAAATGGTTCACCAGATATATAACTACCCAAAAAACTTTTGATTCTGATAGATATAATCTTCCCAATGATCTTATAACTGTAATTACATAAAGAAATAGGCCGAAAACCTTCAAAGGATGATGGAGAGTCAAATTTAGGAATCAAAGCAATGAAGGTGGAATTAAATACAGCTGGAATTTTTCCAATCTTTTGAGAATCCTCAATAACACGAAGTAAATCCATCCCCAGAACCTCAAAAAGTACCCTATATACCTCAACAGGAATCCCATTTGGACCCGGACTCTTATCATTCTTATTCATAGCAAGTACATATTGAATCTCCTTCAATGTAATAGGAGACATCAAATTAGAATTATCCTCATTAGAAATAGTAGTAGGAAAATTTTCAGTCATTCTCATAAGTTCCAAAAGGTGTAGATCCTCATCCTTCTGAAACAATTTTTCAAAATGCTGAACACCAGCCCCAGCAATAGCATCAAACCCTTCCACAATTTGGCCCTTAATCTTCCATATAGAATTTATATTCTTTCGATGATTGGCAAATTTGTGAAAAAAAGGGTATTATCATCCCCACATAACAACCAAGTAGCCCTGATCTTCTGTCTAGCCTCATGTTCTCGAAACAAAAGAATAATTCTCTTTCGTGATTCCAACATAATCAAAGATGCCTTATCCTCTTCAGAAGCAAACCCAAAACCAACCTTGTTAAAAGATTCTTCCAACAATAATTCAATTTCCACTAAATCTTTAATATCCCTCTCTTTTTTCTTAATAGACCAATAGATAGAAACATCCTTAATACACTTAAGATTAGTAGCAAATTGAGATGCATGAGACTCAGATAGATTGTCATTATACACGACCCATGTATCTTTCAATAAACAAACCAAATTTTCATCCGTGAGCCAATCAACATTGAACTTAAAAGGACTCCTATCCTTTAATCCCTTATTCATCACCTGAAGGAAGACATGATTATGATCAGAATCCCCTCCACATCCTACCCATTGACGAAAAAGATAATCATGATCTAACATATCACCAGATACTAACAATATGTCCAATCTCTTACAAATACTATCATCCCCCACTCTTCTGTTAGACCATGTAGGGATCATGACCGATGGATCAATATCAACGAGACCAAAATTCTCCATGGTTTTAGTGAAAAAGTCTGATAAACAATCCACTCTTGCCCTGACACCCCAAATCTCAGATAAACCCAAGGAAAAATTCAAATCCCCTCCAAGAATAAGCCTATCACACTTAAGATAGTCCATATTAAGAAAATTATTCCAGAACCTTTTCCTGATCAATATAAGGCCCATAGATATTAACAAAGCACAGGTCCAAATTAAGTTCAATAGAAACCAAAGACACACACAAAGCAAAACCCACTGCCCAGTCATTAATCAAATGGAACATACGACTCCTCCATCCTAAAAGAAGACCTCCGGATTTGCCTCTGGCATCCACCGAAATGAACTTCCACCCAATCACCATAGCTTCCAAATCTCTCGCAATCACAACCCCATCTCCTATAAATTCTTGAAGAAAAATAACATCAACATGCTGATCTTCAATCAATCTGCAAACCACTAGTTTTTTAGGTTTACTAGCTAACCCACGCTAATTTAGGGTCATAACAATCATATGCAAACCCAAGTAGGGGAAAACACAGCTCTAAGTGCCCCAAAGTTAACAGTGTCTTTAATGGCCGCCCCATGAGAGATACCACCTGAACTAAAACAATGTGAATCAACACTAGATAAACCCCTAGTATCAGAAAAATATTCCCCCACAATTTTAGAACATGACTGAAGAAAATAACCAGGACCAGAAACAGTCTTGGCCTTAATAGGAGATACAAACCCAAGATCCCCCAAAAAAGATACAGACTTAAATCCATCCACCGACCTACCATCATCAGAATCCTTCATATGCCAATTCATAACAGAGGTCTCATTATCACCACTAATTAAAGCAGAAGAAAGAGGTTTAAGAGTCATCAGAGCAGAAGAATCCGCTAAAACCTGCTTCCGATATGGCAAAGAATTATCCAATCCTTCACCCTCAGAAACCATCAAATCCACATCGGCATAAAGTTGTTCAACAGGGAGTACCCCAGGGTTTTTAACCCTCCAAATAGGTTTAGGCTTAGGGGTCGAAACAAAGGAATGATGTCTATTGAAAGATAAATGACAATTAGAAATCAAATGTCCAAAGCCATGGCATCTATTGCATCTAAAAGGTATGCCCATATAGTCAAGAGGTTGGCTAAAAACAAAATCCCCATGTTTAATAACTATATCAGTTGCTAATCCCTTACGAATATCAAGAAGAACCAGGATCTTCCCTAAACAACACACACCGGATGCTAAAAAAGACAAATCCGCCTCCAGAAACGTTCCTAAGGTATTCCCAACCGATTTAAAGAACTCAACAGACCAGAAAGCAAAGGGTAAATTCGACAATTTTACCCAAATGGGCAATGTATTATATCTTTTTGTTCGAGGATCGAAGAGTGGCGTCCAACGCTTTAACAACAAACAGGAACTATCCCATTTCCAAATACCCGCCAAAATCCGACCAACATCCTCTTTAGTAAAAAATTTGAATGCTATCCATCCACGAGGAAGGATGAAAACATCAGGAATGGAACCAACATCATTCAACCAAGACTCAGAAACCCATTTATTAACTCCTTCAGAACAAACTCTGCGCCCACCGATTTCCTTCCTTCCTACCTTCCTATACTAGTCATTTTTTTCACTTGGAAATATGCCAACACTTATTATTTCGAAGAATCAAGGTATGACCAAATTACATAATTCATTCAATTATTACATAGAGGCTCAACAAGAGCATCATACCACTTATAAGAATTGAACCTAAGTAGAGAAGATAACAATCATTTTTCTCAACCACCCAAGCTACATCATTTCATATGCTAGTCATAAACAAAACTTTTTGATGTTTTTTTATTATAAAAATATAATAATTTAATAAATTGATTGAATTAGATTTTTAATCCTAAATATGATAAAAGTAAGGTATGTAAGTTCCCACATATTAAAGTAAGTTTTTTTGTTTTTTTTTTTTTTTTTTTTTTCAGGTAAAGGGAAAAAACAGTCCCTTGCTATTTCTATTATGAAATCAAAGGTGACTTGTCCATACAAGAGTTTCAATACATCCATGATTCATCTATTTAAAGTAAGATCCTTATCTAATCATCTATTTAAAGTAAGATCCTTATCTAAGTGCATGTATATTCAATAATATGAAATTATGATATTTTGTCCTTTGGGAAAAAATGAACCTTATATAAACTCTAAAGCCTACTCCTAAAGCTGGGGCAAGAAAAATGAGATATTTTTCCGTCGAGCTTTGAGAAGGGAGAGGCAATTCCATTAAATCCATCCACATAACCTTCCGATGAAACCAATCGATTAATAAATTGACAAACACCCTGCGTTTGTGAGTTGTATGTAAGGTTTCGATACAGGTAAGTCATAGCTTATGAGGGTTTTTAATTTATCCACCTCTTAAAACGGATCGTTTCGCACAACGATTACTGCAGAAACGATTTGAGTGCTGAGTAAGGAAGCCTTCTACCTACCGCCTACTGCCTGCATTGAAAGTTCAAACTGTGTCTGTATCTGCAGGTCTGCTTTCGCTGAGTTCTGCTTTGACCGAGGTCCTTGTCAAGCGAAATTAACATAATCGAGAAGATTGCTGGAGCGGCGAGACTAGTTTGAAGAATATACAGACTGGTAGTTTGCCAATTGCCAGGTATCTAAATCTTAATTCGATGTAGCTGTAGCCTGTTATAACTTAGAAGTTTAAAATTGAACCGATATTCAGTTAAAAATGCATTGGGGGCAAACACTTGTTCATATTCGTAGAAAAGGAAAACACAATCTGTGTCTAGAACATGTGCCAAGGGTGTCCAGATGTTGGAATGCCTTAGCCTCCCCTGCTTATCCAGTTCTGCACCAAGTTTTCTTCGGTAGTTTCCTGATTTGAAACTTTTAGTTTCCTGATTTGAAACTTTTCCCAGTCCAGTTGAGCTTCTTCACAGAATAACTAATGCCAGAAGGCATGCCAGCTTAGTAGTAGGTACTAAACTTATTCTTTAGAAAGACATTTGCAGGATCTAGAGTGGCTTCAACACCCTTTTCAAAGACAATCTTTAGCCTGTGGTTACTATCCGGGTGAATAAACTGGCCTTCAATCTGACAGACTAGCTGCACTTCTGGCATTTGATACTCACTGCGCTGAAAGTATTTGCATTCCACAATAAACAATGCAACTGCCTCAATTACAAAAATAGCATTTGCAAATTTGCAATAGCAACTCAAACAACAAATTTACCGAGACTCTTTTCTTTTGAGCGGTGGCACTAGCAGGAACACATGGCCCAGTACAGAGACCAGGGTTTTTCTGTGTCATTAATAATCAGCCCTTTTTCTGAAATTTGGAAGGATTCCTGTTAATTTATTGTTTGATAGGTTCAACAGTGTAAGACTTATCGTAGCTGTCAAAGAACCCGGAACTTTTCCTGTTAATTTATTGTTGGAAAGATCCAAAATTTCTAGCACGTTCAAATTTGAAAGATTATTCGGAATTTTTCCTTCTAAAGAATTGCACCTGCGATTGAGTTGCATTTGCAACTTTCTGTCATTCTGATGAAGCCAATTTCTAATGGAATTGTTCCAGTTGGTTTGTTGCCACCCAACTGGAGCTCTAACAACTTTTTAATTGCTATAATTTGAATATATGTCCCTAGCGTTTTCTCAATTATGCTGAATCTTTTTCTCAATTATCCTGAATATGTCACTAGTATTTTCTCACATTTGTACTGATTTTGGTTCATTGAAATGAACAAAACACTGAATATAATTCTACAATTCAAAACGGAGGCTTTTAAGTTTTTATATGAAGAACGAATAACAGAGCACGCCGGTTTCATCCCTAGGTAGGGGTGTTAGGTGATCTTGATCATCTGGTATATTGGTGAAACTTTCCAAAAGCTTTAGGATAAATTTAAGAAACAATGAATTTGGAACAACACAAGGCAAAAAGATCGGATGAGTGAAGGTCATCATACTTGGAGTAGCCCATAAAGAGACTTGTTTTCCAGCGTTGACATGTCATCATGCCTGGCTTGATATCGGGAGGAGAGGTTTGATTTTTGTAAAGTTGATATTAATATTCGTAAATCCAGAGTTGATCTACAAAGAAAAAATGGTGTGTTAGTTACAACTTTAATATTTATTTATAATTTGATTTTTGTGAAGTTGATATCTAACATTTATAAATCTAGAATGGATCTCAATAACAAATAAAAAATGTGTGAATGATAGTTACAAATGGATCTAGATTTGACTTTGACAGGTTTATAACAAAGAAACACATTGTATAAATGCTAATTACAAATGAATTCAGATTTGTCTTTAACAAATTTATAACACAGAAAAACATCACGTGAGTGCCGGCTACAAAGAAAAACATGCTATAACTTATAAGTGCTAATCATAAATGAGTTCAGATTTGTCATTAATGAATTTATGTTAACGAATTTATAACAAAGAAAAACATCATGTGAGCGCTGGCTACAAATTTGATATTTATTTTTAGGTTTGAGAAGAAAAACACCTCCAAATTTATCATACAGTATCTGTCATCCTTGTAAACATATGTAAACAATATAGGGATATGGCAGCTTCTTAAGGTGTCTAATATCTATGCAAACAATATAGGAATATGACAGCTTCTTAAGGTATCTAATATCTATGCTTTGGATAATTCTGTAGATGAATCCAATGTTACAAATATCGCCCGATAAATCGCGAGTTGCCGAAAAATCGCGATTTTTTTGCAGTGGCGATTTTTTAAGAGAAAATCGGGCACCAATATTGGGCCGATTTCTGTCTGAAATATCGCCAATTTTTCAGTAAAAAATTGGGAAAAATAGCCGTCGACTCGCGATTTCTTGACAGGGTGAAAAAAAGTTCATTTTTTGACATTTTATGCCCGCGGTTAGGGCTCATTTGCTCATTTGGTCGCTACAGAGGTCGAGAGGAGAGCCGGCGATTAGGGTGTGTTGCCGCAT
>LPNX010092360.1:643856-656121 GCA_001517045.1 Pseudotsuga menziesii | reverse complement strand
TTTCTTATGTTTCTTTAATTCGTTGTAGATACCTGGTGGGAAAACTATGGTGGTTGCGTACCTATTCTACAGAAGCTTGCCATTCGAGTGCTCAGCCAGACATGTAGTTCTTCCGGTTGCGAGCGCAACTGGAGTGTATTTGAAAAAGTACACTCCAAAAAGCGCAACAGGTTAGAGAATTTTCAAATTCATTAGAAAATATAAATTATTGAATTCTAGTTTATAATTTTATCATTTATTATTATGCCCCTTTGCCTTCTAATTTATGCATTACAAATTGAAATTATTAACTTTATAATTTAATATCTAATTCTATGATCCTCCTGCAGGTTGGATACTTCGCGCCTTAATGATTTGGTCTACGTCCACTACAATCTCAGGTTGTGGGTGAAGCAATATCAGAGAAAAGTTGATGCAAAGGCCATTTCATTAGATCAGATCGACACCACTGCAGCTTGGAGGTCGGAGTGTGAGGAGCCTGCTATGGAGGTAGCCCCTGATTGGCTAGCGGATGATCATGATCATGATGATGATACAGAGGCTCCATATGAGGGTGATCCAGTTCCAGAGGAGTTTCACACTGAGTCTGGGAGTGTGCCACAGTTAGATCCAGAGCCACAGGCAGGGTTAGAGGGAGATAGATCCGATAGTAGCACTGCTACTAGTAGAGGAGTAGCTGTAGGACTACCTCCTTGAGCTCCTTCTTCTTCTTCAGGACACCAGTTTCAGCCACCTTCAGGTTCTAGAGGACATCATGATCCTTTTGCAGGGTCTTCTAGTTCTTCTAGAGGACGTCAGATACCAGTACGAGGCCGACAAGCCTTGAGGGCACCTAGTCCTAGAGGAAGGGCAAGGGCTGTTTCCACAGCGATTACCTTTTCCCGTAAAAGGGGTAGAGGGAATCCATAGTTTATTTACTTTATTTCACTGTAGATGACTCATGAGTCACGATGATGATCATGAGATACATTTGTTATAAGTTATAACTTATATTTTTGATGATTCAGACATTCAGTATTCACTATTCAGGAGTAGGACTAGGACATGATCCATTTTGATGTGTGATGTATCTCTAGACATCTTATATATCTTATATATCAGTTTTCTTTCCATATTCATGTGGCAATGTGTTTATTTGATGTTATTGTTGCTTTAGATGTTTAAAAAATTGAAAAAAAATGAATATTTTTGTGTTTTTTAAGTTTGCCGATTTTTGCCGATGTTCTGCCGAGATATCCCGAGACGATGTTTCCTGGACATGAATACAGCTAGACCTATAGAGGACGTCTGATTTAAAACCGCATGTTAACAAATATAACAGAGCTGTGCGATGCTGAAGTTTGAACAAGTACCAGCAGTCCTTAACATTCTATGGAATTGTTCCTGTTAGGAGGTTGTTCTGTAGATGTAAATTTTGCAGCCAGGAAAAGTTGAAATTTTTGAGGTTATGGGCCCTGATAGAAGAATACCACTTAATTCGATATACTACAAATTAGTTCAGTAAATCTGGAATGCTTCCGTTAAAATGATTATTTGGCAACTTCAACACAAGTTTGCAACTGTGGGAGTGGAGCCAGTTGATAGGTTGATGAGCCTGTCAAATCGTTGTGGCCAAGTTCAAGTAGTTTAAGACTGGTACAATCTGCTATCTGCTGTGGAATCTGACCATCTAGTAAGTTGTCATCCATTTCTAAGTATGTCAATCACACTCCCAATTGTAAAAGGAATGCTTCCACTAAGAGAATTGTTGCCTATTTGCAGCATAAACAACTTCCTCGAGAAAATCTGACTGAGGAATCTGTCCGGAAAGCGAATTATGTGTAAGGTCTACAGTCCGCAAGATGCTCAAAGCTAAAACTTCTAGATGAATGCTTCCATTTAGGTTTGTAATCTCTGTGATGGAAGGGGAGAAGAAATTTGAATACGCTTTCACTCTCTCAAACCCATACTAACCCACGAAGTTGCCTTGTTAAAAATGAACATGATATACAAGGAACTCTTTTTATAAATGTAAATGCAAGAATTAGTATGTTGTCTGGCTTATGGTTTATTAAGCAACAAAGGTTTCCATGCGAAACCTATTATTAGTTCAATGACTGAGCATTAAATTTACCTTTACCTTTATTGGAGCAGTCTCTTTCAAACTCTAGAAAGCAATTTATCCTGATAAGAAGACTCTGTATATAAAATAGAAGAGTAGGATATATGGCAAAATAGATCCATTGTCCTAAACCCAAATCTGAAAACATGGTATATGGCAAAATGACAGGGTTCATTATGACTGAATTTGTTCATTACAATCCTGAGAACCTTCAGTTTTGTTGTTATTCTCTCCTTGTTTCTTGTATGTGAAACCTGTAAACTCTGTTTCTCGTACCGTTCTCGTTTCTCGTTCTGTTTCCCGTTTTTCGTTTTTGGTAACACAGATAAAATTCACATGATAGAAGCCTATGTTTTTTCCCTGATCAGATATTATTGATAGCTGATTTGCTTTAACTGTTGATGTTATTTGCATGGATTCTTTTACATGTTTTGTATTTTACAATGATAATCCTCTTTTCACAGCTTGTAATATTGTTGTTTCCGAGCTTGCATATAGTGGAATTCATAATAGGCTGCTGTGGCCTAGAATGCCTTAAATGGTCATTTCTCTTTTACAATGGGGTGTAAAAACAGTCAAGAAAACATAAATACAGTTAACATGTTTGAGCTTATAAAACCGATGAGTATTGATGTTTACATTTATATGATTTTTTTGGTTAGCTCTAAAATGCAGTTGGGTTTCCAGTGTCACAGATTATATGCAATCATGTTTTTTTCACTAATTGTAAGTTCATTGATTCAAGCACCTTTTCTCTGAATTCGATTATTATAATTTATAATACACTTCAAGATTGTACTTGTACCATGTCATATGATATCAGATTGGTAGTAGAGCTTGGTGATCTGGTTGTCGTCCTTGGTATAGTTCATGCGAAGAGATGGTGTGCATATTAATTTTGATTTCGTTTTCTCTTCTAAACTCTCTATATCCACTTCAGCTTTAGATTAGTAAATGAAGTTTGAACTACACAGATTTTATTTCTTTTGAAAGTACTTCCCTTCACTCCAGAAGTATTACAATTGGCCTGATTATGTTAGGGACCACAAGTGGCCAGTTTCATGGGCAGGTTCTCAAAGAGCAACCACTATTCACAAGTACCACGCTGCCACGACAGTTACTGTTTTCCCAAAATTACCCAAGACTTGCACTTAATCCCTACTCCTAGCTGTTTGTTCATGCCTCTGTTGGAATTGAATTTTGGTGGGTGGCCACTGCTGAATCCTGAACCATGACCCCATTGGCAGAACTAGGTACTAACATGCTTCTGTTGCATTAGGTCATTATTTGAGATGAATTTTCACAGGATTTCGGTTTTTAAGAAAACTGATACTTGTGCTACTGGAAAGAAAGCAACTGCTTTCTCTCTGTAAAGTACATAGAATTCCATCATTACATCAATATGGCCTTTCCTACCTACCCAAACAAGTAAAGAAAGGGTATGAGATCTAACTCCAACATTTATAGTGTGATGTGTCACAATCTTTCCTTCAGAACCTAGAAGAGTTGTGTGTGTTGAATAGCCAATGTAGCTCAAATGGAGAAATTGTATTATCGTAGAAAATTTACAGAAAGAAGTACAAGATCGCAAGCCTGGTTGCTGTAATCAAACTCCAGAGTAGATTGCACAAGATGAAGTTCAAGAGTTTTTTTCTTCTGGCCTAGCAATGATGCATTGATGCAAGCCAGAAAAAGAGAGATTATGTTGTGGATTATTTAATATGGTAAATGTCTATACATATAGGGAGACAATGTCCAGAAAATGAGAGATTACTTTGTGGATTATTTAATATGGTAAACATCAATACATAAATGGAGACTATGTCTAGAAAATGAGAGATTACTTTGTGGATTATTTAAGATGGTAAACCTTAATATATAAAAGGAGACAACGGCCCGTACATCAGTTCCCAACCAACTCATTTATTTGAAATATGACCTAATTTTAAATATATGTTAACAACATTAATGACATGTGACTTAATTTAAAGTAGCTTAAGTCACTTTCTTACTGCACAACTTATATGACCATTATAATAATAACAACACCCTCCCTTAATGGTCATATGGAAAACAAAATTTTGTCCCAATATAAAAACTTATCTTTACCAAATGTGACAAAGTTGTCTGCAGCCTGCCTATGAAATGCACTCCAAATATCATGTTTTGAAGCTCTCACCAAATGATAATTAATGGCGACTACACGGCATGTAACTGGCATGGTAAATCATGTCATCAATCAGTTGATCAACTATTGACTCTTTACCAAGATAAGAGCCAATGTTGGCTGAAAATGTTTAGCCCACATAACGTGGAAGATGCTGATTTCCTTTTAAAAAATTGTCCTCACCTATCTACCAAAATTTTTCATAACTCACCAACCCAGCTTCTAGATCCTGCCATAACCTGTAGAGATCATCCACACCTGCACATTGCTCCTCCTGCAAATGATCCATACCTCCAAAATGTATCTCTTGTGGCTGACCCACATCTGTAACTTGTAGCTCTCTACCAGTCTTTTCATCATAAGCCAAATTGCATTGTTCTACCTTGGACAGAGCTGCTTCTGCTATAGAAGCCTCTGGTTTCACTGTAGGAACTGTGAGTGCTTTCCTGCACTCATCCTGTTCTTCATCAACCTGGGATTCCTCAACATTTAAGATAACAAACAAATCAAAATTTGCCACATAAAACAACTGCTGAACATAATGCTCACCTTCACTATCAAGCCTTTTACATGCTCCTCCATCACTGGACTGCGGTACCTCCTCTTTCTTCAAATCTTTAATCCTGTTCTTCTCTGCTTCACAATCTGAACCAACAGTTTTTCCTGCTTATCCTGAAGCATTCTTGGTATCTTCTTCCTCTTGTGCTACATGCACATCATCCAATAATGACTGCATAACATTCTGCTCTTGTCCTTCTTGCTGATCAACTGATTTTTCAACTTCAAACTGGCCATCGTCAACCTGATTTAGATTTGAACTTTGATCAATTCTCACATCTCTACTTACAACAACCTTGTTTGTGCAAGGTTTCAAAAACCTATATGCTTTGCATGGTTTGCATATACACGAAATACAGATTTTGAATTTTCTATTTGTGGCATCATGACAATCAACTGAACCAAGGTTTTTTAAATGGTTTACCTTTCATTTGTCCTTGAACCATGCCTTCTTAGGGTTTGCCCCTATCACTTCCCTTGTGCGACTCCTATTGTTTTATGCGTCATTTGTACAGGCAGCTGATAGGTTCCTTGATGTATCTGATCAACAGTAGTCTAGATACATGTTTTGTAGTGAACACCTTGAGCCAGTTCATGGTGGAGCCGAGGCAGGAGTATTGGGTAGCAACAAAACATGTGCTTAGATACTTGAGGGGCACAATGGAGTATGGTCTGAGAATCTTGGAGATGGTGAAATGAAGTTGTAGGGATATACAGACTCAGATTGGGCAAGCAGTGCATCAAATAAGAAAAGCACCTTAGGGTGTTGCTTCAGCTTGGGATCAGTGACGATATTCTGGTTCAGCTTGAAGCAAATTTTTGTGGCACTCAACTCAATAGAGGTAGAGGATATGGAAGCAAGTACAACTAGTTGTGAGGCTATTTGGCTTCAAAAGTTGCTTGTAGGATTATTTGATCAAAAGTTGGATCCCATAATGATTTACTTTGATAATAAGTGTTGTATCAAACTCTATAAGAAGCCAGTTTTTCATGACAAATCCAAACACATTGAGATCAGATATCACTTCATTCGAGACAGGATTCAAAAGGGGGGGCTCTGTAGCTCCAGTATGTACCCACCACCCACAAATCAACATGTTGTTGATATTTTGACCAAACCCTTAGCAAAAGGTAAGTTTGAAGTATTCATGGACAAACTTGGATTGGTGCAGAATTCCTTCCCTGCTAAGAGGCAGTGTTGATGTTTGTAGCTTGGACGAAAACTTTTGCATAGGTTTAGTGTCAAACTTGCAGGAAGTCGTCCACGTCAAATCTAGTTTGTAATTCACTTTATTAATAAAGTGAAAGTTCATATATTTAGTTGTTGAGTCTAATAAAGTGTATTTTTAATACATTAGTGATTTAGACTAATCTCAATCATACATCTCAACGAGAGATTAGGGTTTCAGCTAAAGTATAAAGGCAAGTCAAGGTAGAGGGTTTAAAATTTAGACACATTCATTTTTTACTTGAAGATAGTTTGGTCGGAAGGTGAAGAAACACACCCAAGGAAGACCAAGAAAGTGGCCAAGGAAGAGAGAAAGCATAGTAGCAAGAAGAGGATCAACTGGCAGAGGTGTGCAGGTCAAAGAATAGTTGTTCCATATAGTTTCGCACCATCGGATAGACAACGCCATACAAGTTGTATTGGTTTGTACAGTCATATGGGAAAACCTGTATAATAGTTTCTCAGATTGGCAAGCAATTTTTCTTTTCTGACAGGCTGAAAATCTCAGTTTTGAGGTGCCTTTGTAAGTTTTGATTATTAAATTGCAAGCTAATTTGAAGGAAGAAATTATTTTATCTTTTTTTGTTCGTATTTTCTATCCATTTGTGTGATTGTTGCATGTTAAAAAATTTATTGTTGTTATTGGATAAATTTGAGATTTGATTTATTTAAATAATGAAACATGGGACAATAGTCACTTAGGGTCTGAAAATTTATAGCACAAGGATAGCTCAACGACAAGGATCGAAGCCATCACAACAATATACTCATAATGAGCTTAACATGTCACTTACAGGTATAGAACTTGGGTGGGGAGGATAACTCTCCATCACACAACTACTTGGGCTAGATCCAGTTGATGGTGAGCCTTTGTTATTACGTCTAATCTAAGTCCTAATACACTTAAGTTCTAAATATGGCCATTATCTTCAACACCCTCCCATAATGGTCAGTTTACATGCTTGTTCAAGATACAAAAAGACAGGCTTTGGACAAGCATCATATTTGCAGTCCATAGGATAAGATCTTCAAAGTAGCAACTAGAAGTGAATTGTATTCAACAAGGTTGATGAAGTACAATTTACATCACCATCCTTTTATTCGACCATTGACTCACTAGTCGGATGACAACCAATATTGGTTGAATAGTTATGTTCCGGCCATCAACATAGAGCTTGGCTTGTTCATTGAACTCACCTCCGCCACATCTTGGCATTTTAACATATCAAGAGTTTTTGTTTGCTTCTCTAAGGAAGCACCATCATCTTCAATCTCCATCAGGGTCTTCTTGTTATGAATTACATCAGATAATGCTTAATATACTCGTTGTTTTCTTTCTCTTCTTTGACTCTTTTCAACAACAACATCTACGGCTTCATTTCTTGAGCTTTCTTACACTTGACAACTCCTTGGCTTAGGCATTCTGACCGAGTTTTCAGTGAACATACAACCTTTTTTTTGTTGAACTAGCCCTACATTCTTAATGTCTATCATCCAAAATAAACTCTACCTCACCCATAACAACCATCTTTTTTCTATTCTTATCAACAGTAAAACACCTATCATCACTAAAATTTATATGTAAGTGTGGGCTATGCTCCATTATGCTACTGAGTGAAAGTAGTTTATTCTCCAAGCAACAGACATAATAGGAATCTATAATCTATAGTAGAAGTATGAAATTTCTTTTTCCTCTAACCTTGTATTCTTCTTTGCTACTCAGCACAACAAAATTAGAATGAGATTTATCCCATACAAAATCAATATAGGAATCGATACTATATTAAAATGTCTAGATTCCCTTGAATCAACATACAAGTTCATGTTACCACTTTTTGATTGATGTTTCTAGCCATGAACACATAGAATTCTCCCCACTCCTTCTGTTCAACCACCTTAGCATGTTTCTTTCTTGATTGATCATTGGAAGAATGCTCTGGGTTGTTTTTTTCATTCCACAACCACTTCTTCCAAACTTTGCTTATATGCCCTAATTCCACAATAAAATCATTTTATTGCTTTTCTGCTTGTACTTAACTCAAAAGAGTTACCATTATTCTCTTTGCACTGTTTACATTCCTCGTAAACTTTCTTGCAAGTGCCACCTCAAAAGACTCATTAATACAACTATTCTCAAGCTGCTTTTTCCATTTGTCTTACTACAAGATCTTAGTGCTCAACTGCTCAAATTCCAACTTTATATCAATACTAGTTGTTAGAATTTGATAGCTGCAAAACCAAGATCACTAGATGAATATCAAAGCACAAAAACAGTGTGTGGAGCTCGTTTAACCATGATGACCACAAAGATCATTCCCAACGGTCAACCATAGACAAAACAATGTCACCCCCAAGCTTGCCCTTCCAAGAGAGATGATCGTTCAGAGATAGATGTACATCTAGATGATAGTAGCATAAAACCAAGAAAACACAAAGAGAAACTTCTCCAAGATTGGAGAATCCCAAAACCAGTCTCCTCTAGCTGTAGCAAACTTATCTCCTCACTTGAGTAAACTTGCTTGAGTTGCTTGATATGAAAATGAAGTGAGGTGCCTCCTATTTATAGTGTAAGTCGCTAGCAAATTAATTTTTCCTTGGGGTCGAATTGTCCTTTTTCATTGGGGTCGACTTGACTTGTCTTATTTCTTTCTGGGCCGACTTTTGTTCTTTTTCAGGGTTGGCTTGTGAGGATGATCCTCACACAGCCACTACATCAACACTCCCTCCTAGCTAGGGAGGCATCATCATATTCAAGTGGAACGCATCTGGATATCAATAGTACATGACAACTATCTCAAACATCTCTATACACATGGAAAGGCCATCAACAAGCACTCCATCCCCAGGATGAGTCTCAGATAGTCATGTATAGTCATCGCAGACTTTGATTATTACCTCATTTCTAAGATGTCTTGTTAAAGATAGAGCAGCATCGAGAGCCATTCTACGAGAGAATGGAGGCGCTTGGTCAGTTACCAGGAGTTGATCAACATAATCCAGTTTGGGACTGAAGCTTAGTCTAGGGCTGAGAGCCATTCTTTAAGAATGGAGGCACTTGGTCAGTTACCAAGATGTTTGCATCTACGAGACCCATTCTCGGGGAGGATGGTGCCCTAGTTAAGTAACTAGGGCAGAGTAAGACCCTAGAAGGTACCCTAGGGCCCCCAGTAGTCTCCTGGGGTTCTTGGTCTAGGACCAGATAGTTTCTTGGACACGATGTCGAAGCAGATTCTCCAGGTTGAGACAAAGACTTCCTGGTTTGGGACCAAGCAGTTCCTGCAGGAGCATTTTTGGTCAGTTAACTAGGTGGATCTTGGTCAAGTTGACCAAGATGATGATGTGTGTTGTCCTCTCTCCTAATCGGTTATTGCTAGGTTGTTTCTGAAGGGACTGGCCACCCCTTGATGGTCACTAGCAACTAACCCTTAGGAGCAATATTGAGGATAGAAGATCACACTATCTAGTTTGGATCTACTCCTTATATAGTGATGATAAAAATACATGTGACAATATACCTTGAGAGAGAAAATCTTAAAGTCCTTGATCTTGTTGGTACTTTGGGTAAAAAGGGGTTTGTTTGTCCACCTTTATTGTACACCTTGGACTTGTGGGTATGAGGGTTGTCTTCCCTTCTTATTTTAACCCCTTTGGTTGACTTTTGGTCCTTTATCTTTTACTTGGTTCTAGTGTCCTTTTGGTGGGTACCTTTGGTATGTTAACTTTTATCTTATGGTTTTATTTTTTGGACCATTGGTACTTTATGGTTTTATTTTTGGACCATTGCTACCCTATCCTAAGTCAACTTAATTTTATGTTTTTATTTTTTGGACCAATGGTCAAATTAATTTTATGGTTTTATTTTGTAAGACCATTGGACCATTTTATTTTATGGTTTTTATTTTACCATTGGACCTTTGGTACCTATCCTAAGTCAACCTATTTTTTATTTTATGTTTTATTGATATTCACCCTAAAAGCTAGGGTTGAAGAAGGACCTTGCTAGATTTCCTTCCAAGTTATAAACACAAGTTTTTTATCCTTCATTGTAATCATCCATCAAGACATATCTCAACTTTGTCTGTGGTTGATGTCTAAGTTTTTTTTTTGCTGCTGCTAGGGTTTCACTGCCTTATTTTTTGGGTTTCCAGATCTCTTCCTTCTGTGTGTGATTGTGTCCACCCACCCAGCGTGACTGTGTACCTGCTCAGCGTGACGGTGTCCACCTGCTTGTGTGATTGTGTACTTGCTATGCGTGACTTTGTGTCCACCTTCCCAGCGTGACTGTGTACCTGCTCAGCGTGACTGTATCCACCTGCCAATGTGATTGTGTACCTGCTGTGCGTGATTGTGTGTCCACCTGCCCAGCGTGACTGTGTACTTGCTCAGCGTGACTGTTGTGCACTTGGTAGTGTGACTGTGTACCTGCTCAGCGTTACTGTTGTCCACCTACCTGCGTGATTGTGTACTCAGCGTGACAATCCCTGCTTGTGTGACTGTGCCCTGCCCGCGTGACTGTGTACTAAACGTGAGTGTGCTCCACCTGTCCAGCGTGACTTTGTGTTTCTTGTTCAAGCATGATTGTGTGTCTCTTGTTCAAGTGTGACTGTGTGTCTCTCACCTGCCAGCGTGACTGTGCGTCTCTCATTCAGTGTGACCGTGTCTCTTTGCTGGTGTGCTACTAAAGCCTGAGTAAATGATTGAAGGTTCTCTTCTTATTGATTAAGAATCTGAGGTTTGTATCCTTACTGCTATAACTCTCTTAAGCTCTCTCTCTCAAGGTACGTTATTTGTTCACCTAGGTGACTTGTTCCTTCAGTGAGAAGATCAAAACCTAAAAGTGAGTATAAGGCTGATCTAAAACAATCCTAGATTAGTATTGTTATTGTTCTTTATTGCTGTAATTTCCTGTACATTATTATTGTTTTATCAGTTATAATATTGTTACTGTACATGGCTTTTGGTAAATCATCTCAAGGACCAACTTTAACGCAGTGACCGGTGGAGTGTCAAAGTAGAAAGAGATGAAAATTATGTTTGAAGTTATTGCAGCAGTGCTGTTCTGTATTTAACCTTGTCGTTTTAGTTCTGTTTATGAATTAAAGTATAAAAGGTTTGATTGCTATGAAACCGGATTCGTCCTCTAGCCCCCTCGTGTCCCGTGGGGATCGAATCGGACACGATTTGTGTCCGACACGAGACTGATTCGACTTTTGGTCGAATCCTAAATCCGGACACGAACTTCCAATGAATTGGACACGAACTTCCATCGTGTCCCGAAAACCGGACACGTACCCGGAAAACATGACACGTGACCGGCGGAAAAAGACAGCCAGGTTTACTTAAATTCAATTTTTTGTCTTTCTATTTGTCATTTGGAAGGAAGCAATTGATTGAGAGTGAGTTTTATGTGCAGGTGAAGGAGTTTTGAAGGAGATTTGAAGGCTATCCATTGTTTCCAAACGGTTCCAAGTGCATTTCGGCGGATTTGTGGAGAGGATTGCAAGCTCAACCATCACACAAGAAAAGGAATGTCTCAATCAGCTAGGGGAGGAGGTAGGGGTCAAAGGAAAGGGAGAAATGCACCATCTAGGGCCTCCCCTCCTATTCCACCAAGCACAACCGGTTCTCCTCTGTCAACTGCTCCATCGGCTGCTAGTGGAGCTCATACTCCATATAACCCTGTTTTAGCAAGACAACAAGCCCAAGAAAAAAAATACCCTTTGTGGAAGTATGTGACAAGGAAAGATGGGCCCGGGGCAAAGCTTGGTGGGGGAGGCAATGTGTCTTGGAGATGCAATTTTTGCAACCATGAGTTCATGAGCACATATTTCCGGGTTAAAGGCCATTTGTTGGCCCTTCCTTCTTGTGGGATTTTTTCATGCAAAGCGGTGACTGCTAACCAAAAGAGGGATATGGAAAGAGAGGATAATGTTGGCTTAGGGAAGGTGGCAGCAGCAAGCAAGAAAAAAGAGGATGATCCTCTTCCATTTTTGAGGAAGTCCTCTAGCACCAAGACTCCATTTCCAACTAGCATTCATGGGCGTGGAGATACTTATCAAACAAGAAAGAGGCAATCTATAGGTGGTCCAATGGATAGGATTTTCCAACAAGAGGCGCGAGAAGAGGTAGACCTTAGCATTGCATTTTTCTTCTACCTCAACTTCATCTCATTCAATGTTGCACGGTCACCATTGTATTTTGAGATGGTTCC
>LPNX010092360.1:619164-643143 GCA_001517045.1 Pseudotsuga menziesii | reverse complement strand
TATATATGTATATAAAACATATCCTACGTGTCCTGATTCCGGGGGTCATCGTGTCCATGTCGGACTCATATTTTCGTGTCCTTCGTGTCCCGTGTCCCCGTGTCAGGTGACTTAGTTTAATTGCATATATCAAACCCTAACCTAACCCTAATCTTTAACATGGTATCAGAGCAAGGTTTGTAGCTAACTCTTATTTTACAGCCTATCAAAGTCTACATAGTTCCTAAGGTAAGGGTTTGAAGTACTAACCAAACTTGATCTCAGAGATCCTTGGCAAAGAAGAGTTTAAGAGAAAAGAGATTTCTAATTAAAGTTGGATGGCCACACACAAGCATGAGTTGGCTGGAAATAAAGATGTATGGATCTGCTACTCCATGTTCTAAACATGACATCAGAATTGTGAACTTGATCCCTTAAAGGTTATGTCAATAAAGAAGGTTAACTCAGGTATGTATTTATGAGGTAAGTATGGAGACAACTAACTCTCTGAGACTTGATTGTTAAAGTTTTAGGGTTCGTTCAAATTTAACATAAATAAATATACTTCAATGCATGAACAAAATTATGAACCCATAATCAGAATAGTACAGCCCTAGTAATTTAAACTGCAATAAAAGATCAAACATAATTTTCATTGCGTTAAAGTTGGTCCCCAAAATGATTCACCAAATGCCATATACAATGATAATGATAAAATAATGTACAGGAGATATCAGCAGTAAAGAATCGTAACAATTATTTGAACCAGCCTTATACTCAGATACTTTAGGTTTGATCTTGTCAGCGAAGGGACAAGTCAACTAGGTAAACAAATGTTGTACCTTGAGAGAGAGAGGGTTAAGGAAGAAGGATACTGACCTTATATTCTTAGTCAACAGGAAGAGAAACTTCAATCAAATACTCAGACTTTATCAACATAGACATGCCCAATACAGTCACACTGACAAGAGACACACAATCATACTGGGTAAGAGACACTCAATCATGCTGATAGGGATACAATTACGCAGAGTAAAGGAGTAGTGACACACAGTCACGTTGACTATGAGAAGCAACTACGCTGACATGAATGTATTCATGCTATGCAATAAGATACCATCACGTTGAAGGGACAATCACACTGCTAAAGCTCACACAGTCACGCGAGAGAAGTGGAGCAGTGTCATGCTAAGAAAAGAGACCACAATCATGTTGCTGGAAACACACAGTCCACGCAAGAGGAGGAATCACAGTCATGTTGTTGGAAATGCACACGGATGAGGAGTAGTCATGTCGATGAACAGTCACACGGATGAGGAACAATCACGCGGATGCTAGAGGTCACGTTGCAAGAGTGCTGGAGCAGATACAGTCACGTGGAGGAACAATCACGCGAGTGGTCATGCTAGGGCAAAGAGCTAGTGTATAGAATCCGGTCATGCAAAGGAAGAGAACAAGCATACGAAGGACCTTGTCACGGGGATGAGTGTCATACAGACACACTGGAGCAACAAAGGGGTCGCGTGAAGCAGTAGAGGAATCACAGTCACGCTAGGGTGAAGACTCAGTCACGGGGAGGTGCAGTCATGTGGATGCAAGAGAGAGGTTGTGCTAAAGCCCAGTCACGCTAAAGGTATGTAGTCACGCGAATTGCAGATAGTCGAAGTCAGGTAATTGAGACTTTGGCTTAATGGATGTTGAAAAAATGAAGGATAACCTTAGTCTTTTATAAGGGTTAGGTAAGTTAAATGATACACCATAAAAGATACATTAGGTACCAAAGGTCCTAAGGGAAAGGTCAAATGGTGTAGTAAATTAAAACCATAATATAAATAAAAGGTGTAATAATAAAAAGGTGTTCAAAAGGTAAAACAATAAAAGGTCCAATGGTTTTATAATAAAACAATAAAGTAAATAGTCCAATGGTTTTATAATAAAACCATAAACAATAAATGGTCCAATGGTCTTTTAATAAAACCATAAAGTAAAATGCACTTAGGATAGTGTACCAAAAAACTAAAACCCATAAAGTAAGAGTCATCATAACAGAGGTACACACACAATAAGAGTGCTAGGACCAAGTAAGATAAAGGACCATGAGTCAACCAAGGGGGTCACAATAAAACAATTCACAAACCTATAAGATCAAGGTGAACCATAAGGGTGGACACACATTTACCTATAGGACCTACAAGATCAAGGGGCTTTAATCTTTTCTCTCTCAAGGTACATTGTTTCATATATTTTATCATCACTGTATAAAGGGAAGATCCAAACCAGATGGTACGATCCTTTGGTCCTCAATACTACATAAAGACTTTTGGACCATAGGTAAAAATACATAAGGAATTTGGTAAAAGTAAATAATACATAAAGGACCTTTTGGACCACAGAAAGGCTAAAGGTAAAAGTGAGAATTAGAAAAGAATAAAATAATATTATTTTGTTCTTTCTAATTTTGGTCCACTTACAGCCCAGGTGACTCAAGGATATAAAAGAAGATCAAGCCATTTCATCATTACACACACACTTGCTCTCACAGGTACAGCTGCTCAAAGGTTGAAGAAGAAATATTTTATGATTGTGCCCTAGAATGGATGAGTCTAGCTAGGGCATCATCATCCTCCACTGAAGACAAACCCTAAGCTAGGGTTTCTTACCATTTTTTTTGTCTTAAGGGTTTGCTCAAACCCTCATCTTCAACACACTCCAGATCCGAGCAACCACCATTAGATCTGGCAACCTCCTTCAGATCCGGGAAGATCTACTCGGGCAACCTCCTCTTCTTCACGGGCCGCCCGCATTTCTCCTTGGGCAGCTCTTTTAGGGTTCGGGCCTTTCTACTTCTGCCCATGGGCAGCTAGCAGTAGCAACCCGTAAGGGCTAGCCCATAGGGCATACCTAGGTGGGTGCTACTGCTGCCCAGAACCCTCGGGCAGCCCCAGGCAGACCTGTGAGGGTCTCGGGTAGCAGTCCGAAGCTTGTGAGAGTTGCCAGGTCTGCACAGACCCTCCAGGTAGCTCATGGGCATGCCCTAAGGGCTCTAGTCAGGGCTGTTAGCCCTCAGGCAACAGTAGAGTTGCCACACAGGGCACCTGGGCTGCCAAACGGAACAAATCCAGGCAGAAAAGGACGGGCAACAGGAAGATCGGGCAGACAGTCAGGAATTTGGGCAGGTGTACGGACGGGTAGTAGCAGATCTAGGCAGCTGACATAATTTTGTGCAGTCTGTGATTATTGGGCAGGAGAGAGAAAAACCCTATTTTTTGGAAAAGCCCTAATTGGGCATTTTTTATGTAATTTGGAAAATTGATCTTCTGGTATTGTGGTTGAACCTATTGGGGTTTGTGGAACTTTTTGAAGAATTTTAGTCATCTCATTTACGAGATGAGTTACTAATGCTTTTTGGGGTTTTTGTCCTTTAAAGGTTTTCCCAGTGAAAAACTCTTGTGTCCATTGGTTGATGTGATGAATGTTATTTTATTGCACTTGTCATTTGTTTAAAGTTGTCTGCAAATTTTTGAAGTATTCATGCTAACGCTAAAATTCAATAGTTTCAACCACCATTTTCATCATAGTTTAATGCACAACCCAATTTACTCTTCGCCTATGTTGCGTGGGAACTCTTCCCATCCCCTTGCTCTCACTCTCGAAGCTCGCTCCCAAGGTGCTCACTTCCTTTCCTATACTAAACGCTCCTATACTAGGTTGTTCCTTTAATGACAATCTTATGGTACCTCCCTTCTTTGCCAAGCTCCTACAAAAGTTTTTATGGTTGATCATTTGATGATAATGTTATATGTTATAATTACTAGATGATTGATGTTATGTGGTTTAATCCATGTATTCTATAGCTAATTCAACATCCTACATGTTTTTTAGATATAAATCCATCAAAATATATTAAAATATATACTATACAAAAAATGCTCCCAAAATGGGAGCTTTTGAAAATTTCGTTTTTCGCTCCACTCCCGCTCCCCGCTCCCAACAACATAGCTCTCAGCTACAAATTAAGTCATTTCTCATAAACAATTTATGACTGAAACACAAGAAGAATTTTTACTACTTTATATGAGCAACAATTAAAAACACATTCACACATAAAAAATCAGACTCATAAGTTTTTGGTCAAATGACCCAGACAAAACCCCAACCTCTAGGGAAAACTTGTTCTAGAGAGAGAATTTTATTTTCTGCAATAAAATAAAAGTACAACAAAAACAAAGATAAACTTATCTCAACTACACTGCTCAACAAATTGACTGAATTCAGAAATTTGACAGTGAATTTTTTTGCCAACTCGTTGCATCGAAAACCGTGGAAAATTAACTGTACGGGCTGCCACGATTTACGTTCCCACTGCTGTACCGTACGGACTGTACGTATTGCCTGAATTTCCATGCCCATTGTATGGATTGTACGGTCTGCCTCGAATTTTGTCCCCATGAAAAATTGCGTCAATTTTCGTGCCCAGAATTTACCTCAGGATGCATGTTGTACGAAAAAAAAATTCAGTGCTGCTGTACGGTCTTGGGAATCGTGCCCTTTGCCCTTCTCTCTCTGACTACAAACACTATCTGTGCTCTCCAACTATGATGGAAAAATTCAGAATAAGACTTTAATGCCTTCCCTTGCCTTTTTGGTGTCTAAGTGAGGAAGCTGAATGGTCATCTAATCCAAGGGCCCAAAATGAATTAGATGGATGGATGAGATTAAATGCACTTTTAATTCTCTCCAAAATTAATTTCACTCACCTCACTTAAATTTATCAAAAAGTCACTTTATTCTCCAAAGTGAAAATTAAAACTCATATCAAATTATTAATTGCAAGGGTCGCTTTAATTTCCCCCTTTTTATGACTTAGGAAAAAGTCACTAGGGGAACAGTTTCCTAGGTACAAAAATCAACACTCTTATTTGTTCTCAGTAGATCAAGTCTATGATGATATTGGGAGATTCCTCTCTAATTATTGGCCATACTAGAAGGGAGAGAGAGTCAAGACATTGATGGAACCAATGATATTAGAACCGGACTGGTCATTGAACCAGTAGAGCCAAAAAATCTGACCCAGACCAAAACTGGAAAAAAACTGAACTAAAAAATCAGTTGACAAAAAAATACATAAAATATTCAAATTTTGAAAAAAATAACATACATTCATGTGCATCCATAAGAATCCAAACTATTATACACAAATATGAAAAGTTTCTCATGTATATAGAAAGTAAGGGTGCATATAAGTAAAATTGCATCGAGTGCAATCTATATCTGACCCAAAATACATAAACAAAGAGGCTCTAAAGGGCCTCGAGAGTCCAAAAGACTTCAAAACTTCATGCTATAACAAATAACTATTTATCATCAAAACCATTGTCTGTATTGGGATCCTATTTGTCAATAGCACATTCTTCCCCCCACCTCTAGGGTCTAGCCCTTGCCTCTATCTTGAATCTCAAAGTTGTTCCTCCAAGGACTTTACTCAACACCCCACAATTTTGATGAAACCTCCTGTTATCACCCGCCTTGTAGTTGCCTGCTTGAGGTGGATCCAGGATGGATGGTAGAGGGGCAAGCAACTAAGGGGTGGAACCGCGACTGCCTAGACTCCCAAATGGATGGTTGTCATGCCAATCAAGGCAGCCTTCACTTTAGGTTATCCTAGTCCAGGACAACAATGGGGGAGACCCAGATCTACTCCCGACAGTAGAGATCGGACCTAGACACCAGAAGAAGATCAGATGGGGCTTTAGGGTACTTAAGGTGCAAGGTGAATGGAAACCCTAGCTCTAGGGTTTAGGTACTAGCAACTGATGGAAATGACCACTGTCTTGGGAAACGTAACTCTAATAGGGTGAGCAAGAATAGAGTTGGGACTATCTAGTACCTAGAAATCAGACTCAATGAGAGGTGTTTGAGCTATTAGTGAATGTTGGTAAAAGGCAGAGGCTAAGAGCCTGAGGGCAGCGCTAGCTAGGAGATCAGTGCTCTGTGTGCATTGGGCAATGGAGTCAGTAGTAAACCAACGTTTCAGAAAACCCACCTGGGAGACACCTTGATCTACGAACCCAGACAATAGTTGATCCGGAAAAGCTAAGGTATAGGAAACCCAACTCAATGGATGGCTAGCGCTAGGGATTAGGAGGACAGATCTGCAGTTTTAGGGGGCACCGGGAGGCTAATGGCTCAGCGTTGAGGAAGAAGAGAGGTCAGGGAGACCAGATCTACAAGCCCAAATCAGGAAATCAGCAGAAAAATCAGATCTAGGAAAGTCAAAATCTGATGATGGGGCCAGGAGGCTGAAAACTGATTTTTCAGATCTAGGGCAAACCGGGAGGAACTAGCACAGCGTTGAGGGTGTTCTGGAGTGCTTGGGCCTTGATCTATCAGCCTATCTTGTCAGATTTCAGAAAAGGTCACTTCTGGAAAAGTCCAGTTTTCAGTGAGGGCGTAGGGTTGTTTCAGTCAATTTTTCAAATCTAGGCCAAATGGCCAGGTAGTTGCATAGCGTTGGGGTTGATTTAGGCTGTGTGGGACCCGATCTATCCTTCTGTGAAGTCAGAATTCAGAAAAACTCAAAACCCTAGCAGGTCAATTTTTCAGTGGAGGGTTATGCAGTTTTTTGCTTAAAAATCAGATCTAGGTCAAACTATGAGGAATTTGACCAGCGTTTCAGTTGATTTGATGAAGGGGAGGCCCGATCTATGAAACCCAGAAATGGTTTGGCAAAAGATCGGACGGTTCCTTGATTTATTGATTTTTTGGTTTTTTTAGTGTTTTAGGAGTTTTCAGAAAAGTTGAATTTCAGCAAAGTACAATGGAATAAGATCTAAAAAAGAAGAACTTACCTGTTGGATCTTACCTGGAAAAGCTTGTAGAAGTCTGTAACAGTGACGATCTTTGCTATCTCGATCAATTCTGGAAGATCCCCGTGATTTCCATGGCATATGCAAGCTCCAGGCCACCAAAGCGCCCCCTACCCTGCATGAGCAAACGTCAACCATATCAGATTTGCACATACAAAATAAAGAAACTGAATGCTACAAGACAATAAAATGAAGCAATCATAGATCACATTGAAACTAATGAAAAACCCCTGATCCAAGACAAAGAGAATCGAGTGAGTTGAGGTCCCCCTACAAAAACGCCTTAGCCAAAATGCCCTCCTGTAGACCAAACAATGATAGCCACGAAAAATATAGATCTCACGAGAATTTCCACAATGCTAGGAAGCTAAAGACAAGCTAATCACCATTTGAGCACATCGGATGCAAAGCAGATCCAGAAAAATTTCAACAGAAAAAGTCTTTCTATTATTCAGATCCAAGAGCCAAAGACCCCTTACAAATGAGAAGCTCTCTCTCTTAAATAGAAATGAGAGAACCTCAATCATAACCAAATCTTAACCACTTTCAAAACAAGTGGCTAAGATTAAAAGATGAAATCTTGTAATCAATGGTTGCGATGAGCTCAACATACAACACATGGATCAATATAACCATAATTTACCAAAGTGGACTAAACCACCCAAATACAGGTAACCCACTCAACAAGAAATAAATGAAAGCACATGGTGGGTCCAAGGAGTGTTTGACTAACTCCCTTTGGGTGTCCCCATGGCACAATAAATAATATAACAATTTAATTCTTTGACTTTTGTGCCTCCTTGAGGAAATCGTGAGCCTCCAAAAAGAGCTCCAGAAAATAATAAAAAATGCCCAAAATAGGTGTGGGCCCAATCAGGAGCCGCAACTGTTGGAGAAAGTGTGGAGGACATCACTCTCATCATCATGACTCATCCCATGTCATTTCCTTGCCTCAGTAGCCCAAATCGATTTCTTCAATAGCCATTTAATCATTTTTTAATTTGGCTCGGGAAACGTGATCCTGCCAAAACAGCCTCCTAGGGTGTCCGCGTTGTCAAACTGAGCCCACCAGGCTCTCTGGGATGGGGGTACAATGGTACAAACAAGTGGCTGCACCCCCTTATGCCCATACAACGCCCTAGGAGATCCAACTGAAACATCTCCCTGCTCAAAAATATCAATCTATGAAGAAAAACTGCATTAGAATGGCAGAATGAGCCTGATCACATCTGCAAGTGCCCGGAACTGGAAATAAACTATCTCATTAGACTTAGAGAGTCCAAATCCATCTAAGGTGTATACTCATACCCCTCATAGGTCTCTGTCTGATCATCAATCATAACCAATAAACAATATAACCATCTGTGAATAATCAGACACCAATAATAACTCAGAATAGATCAATCTGCTGCAAGTGTTAAGAGGTTAAACCATGCTCTACAACTCATTCACGTAACAAAATCAACAAGTAGCATTTATTTCACTGGCGGTACATCAACAAATACTTATAAATATCAGGTTTTATTTATTATTACTTAGACTCAGACTTTCAAGACTATACTCACTTCATAGTTGTAGTCATTTTGCTAGTGAAGGGTGAAAGGTGGAAATGACAAGGCTAAGGCAAAGGATGACCTCCTACTCAACATCATGACACTTTGGACAAGGAGAAGGGCAAACTCACTACAACCAATATTGGATAAACATCAACACAAGGAATGGCAGTGCCTCACAAATGGATGAGTTGTTTAGAGAGTGCTTATTCAACTTAGGCATCATGTCTACATCAATTTTGATTCAAGTTCATTAGGATCACATTTCATTTTGTGGCCTTTTGGCCTATATGAACCCTTTTGGACTTTACCAGTGCTTAAAAGCACAGCTAATTGCAGCTTTCATCTGGGCCATATTTATTTTTAATAAGGTCAACAATCCTTTGATATAACATTTTTTTAACCATTGTTTTTTTGGACCTTTTCTTATACTCTTCAAGGAGTATTTTTTTTAGCATTTCATTGCTCTTGCCCTTTTTGCCTATGTTAAGAAACACAGTTTTGCAATTTTCATTTTCCATGGGCGCATATTTCATATTTCAATAAAAGTAGTACATGAGCTTTTAGTTTTAGTCAACAAAATCTCAAGTGACTAGGGGGAATTCTGCACAGTGCCGAACATCGGGACAACTGACTAGAATGATTTAGGCATACTATCCAACTTACCATAGGCAAGTTTTGTCACCAACTCAGAGTCGAGACACAATGTAAACAAGGAGGCTTGTCCAACAAAGGTTCTAGCGGGGAAAAAGGTCCTCCATGCCACAAGTCAAGAGGTTAGTCGGGTTGAAATTTAAACTGGAAGGTAATGGATGGATGAAGACAATGAAATGATGGAGCCAACACTAGCAAGCCAAAACAATGGTGGGAATGACTACCTCTATTCTCCCTAAGGAGGGTAAAACCAATGAGTATAGATTAAGAACTTCAAAGCCAGAGTAAGGACATCAATACATAGTATAAAATACAACCAAGTCCATATAAATATGACCGCCAGATCATGATACCACAAGTCAATATATGTCACAAGGATCAATATAAGAGCAATAATAACCACAACACCATATAAAATACTGAGTCATATCCATGCAATATAATCCATCTGAAACACCATATATCCAATGAGAAAGTACTGATATATCACTGGGCATCCACTATTGCTCTGAAATAACATAAATGGCTATATCGGTCCTCAAATCTGAGTGTCCTGAGACTTAGTCCTAGCATGGGAGAGTATAATAGTCCACTAAGATAAAAATGATCCATCAAAACTGCTCATCTCAGCATCTCATATGTAAGAGATCTGGCTGAAAAAAGTACTGTGTCTGAAAAATAGAATTTGGTAGCCTGGTTATTATATATGTGATAACACCTCCTAATCCAAGCATTACAAAAAGGTAGAAAAAACTTTGCATGTCTAATAAGTAATTTTGCTTGAGTGAAGGATACATTTTTACTAAGGTCATGACAAAGGAGTTAAACAATTAGCACCACCAACCTCGAGATACATAGAGGGGTTAATGCGCTTGATTAAATGCAAATCCCCTACCCTCATACATGATAGAATCCAATGGAAACATTGCAATCCTAAAACCTGAACATTGTTAAGTTTGTTGAATTTTGAATTGGATCTAAAATTCTACTTTTTGCATATGAAATCCAACGAGGTTTGAATCACTCTCAAACATCCTAAAACAATTAATGGTAATGTTAAAAATTTATGTAAAAGGGACTTAAGAATTTAATAAATTGTATTAAGGGACTTTTTAATAAATTGCATTTTGTGGGCCCACATTTGAAGCTGTACGACGCCGTGCGAAATTGGCCAGTTTTGTACGGAACCAACTGGTTTGGTGAAAAAGGGCTGGTTTGGTATCAAACTGGCCATTTCTGGTTTGGGTAGGCGGCTCGAATGGTTGGAGGGCTGAAACCGGTTGGGCTGGCCGGTTTTGCATGAACCGGACCAGTTCTGGCTGGATGGAACAACCCTATCTAGAATGTTGCAAATAATTTATAGTCTTCTCAACTGCTTTGATTCAGTTAGCCTTCTACGCATTTGAAAGGCATACAACTCCAAAACTGATCTCGTGCAAAATCAAGCGACTTATCTGGATAGGGAGAGTCTTGGTCAAAAAATGTGGAACCGCTGAGATGTTTTGGTTACCTTAGTTTATCATATAGTATGGTACTAATCTCCTCCCAACAACTTTGGAAATTTAAACACCATACCCATATGCATGGTGGGTTATGGTAGGCAGTTCGAGGGAGATGATATAACTCTTCCCCTTGTCCCCTATGACTTCACACACTTGCATATGGGCTTGCTTGATGGGGCATTTAATTCTGTTTTAATGACGACGATACTTGCAGATGGGATAATCCTTATTGTGGTTGGCTTTGTTGGTTTAGAATCCATGAATGCTATGAGAAGAACAGTGTTAATGGCTTCCTGATCATCCCTGGTCTTGATGATGTAAGGACTGTGAAATCATTTGCCCTCTCTGTGGAGAATAATCTACTCGACAAGAGCCCTGTAGTTCAACCTGTTGGAGGAATAGGACACAGTTGCATCTTTGACAGGGGTAAGTGGTTTGGTTTGTCTCGTTCTGCCTTCGTCTCGATCTTATCTGTCTTGCTTGATCTCTTGGAATGGATTTCAGGTTACATCTCTGTCTGGTTTAAATTTATGTTCAGAAGCACTGGTGTTGTGAATTTGGATGTGGAGTCCAAGGCATCTAAAATCTTTAGGGTTGGTCATCGAAATGGAGAAACTCCCTATGCTTGGGGGTACCAATGAAGAAGGGAGTTATGAGGTCAAGAAATTGTTGAAAGGTTTAGCTTAAGCCAATTGGAAGTTATGCGTTAGGTGATTGAGTATTTGAGTATGCACATGGAGAAGCAAGATGCTAAGTAGGAAGAATTAGAAGCCCATCTTGGGGAGAAGATGACAGTCAGAAAAAAATGCAAGTGATTTGGAGATGTAGTATAATATGACCTGGGATTTGCTAGGAGTTCCCAATCCTTGGCAGGACTTCCAAGTTCCACCGATCTCTATTAGCTCAGTGAAGGACCATGATGCTGTTGAGGACACTGTGCAGCAGTTAGAAACAGTCTCAGCAGGGAAACAGCAGACACTTGGAGACCCTGGACCGAGAAGGGATGATATTTCTAACTTTCTATGGAGGAAGCTCACAGTGGGCATGCCTTTGTTCATGAATAACTTTGCTTATACATATATTTTGCATTCAGGACAGTATATTAAGCAATACAGTTATAGGTTTAGCGGGACTCTATTAGATACTGCAAGTATTTTGCTTTCAGGACAGTGTGTTAAGCAATACAGTTATTGGTTTAATTGGACTGTATTAGACTCTGCATGCAATAGGTACACGTTTGAAGAGGACTGTAGTGTTTAAACCCATTTTTGAGATTTATAGTTATACATGGGAGATTACTCTAAATATAATGTAAAAAGAACATATCTAAACATAATCAAGTATAGCATATGATCAGGATCAATCATCATGACATCATTCGTCCATCAAGATTAAAAATCACCATGGACCATGATATGAAATTATGATTCATGAACTAAAATGAATAAAGGTTCCCGAACAGTAAACCGTCCAATGTCAAGAGTCAAGACTCAGAGTCGAATCTGAAATCATATTATTCAGCAGTTTTATGTTGACTGTTCCTGATAAGATCCAGTATCTCTTGCTAAAATTCAATAATTGTTACTAAAACTTGGCAGCTTGAAGGGATTTTGGGCAGGTCTACCGGACTCTAGGTCAAACCTGTCGGGTTTGGTTTAAATTGACCTATCTAGGACGAGTGAGTCACATGGATTGGGTGACTCACATGTCCATTGTCTACCCATAGAGTCCTGTGACCATGGAGCAACAATCTATACAACGTCATTGTAGACCTAAGTTGTACTAATGAATCTTTAAGTGAGTTGTACATTGAAATAAACTCGGTCAAATTAATAAATATGATGGAATACTAAACCCCAATTAAACTAAAATGACGTATACATTTGTAGTCCCTCAGGATTGAATTCATGGGAGACAATAACACAGCATCGTGAAGTATTAATTGAGGCAACTTTTGGTCGTCCTGGCCCAAGTCTTTGGACGAATAAGCAGAAATTAAGAACATCTCTGTTTGCATTCAATTAGATTTTAATATTTAATTGACTCTTATAACAGCTATTTTGGTTTGGAAGATTGCTTTTAGAGTGAAATTTTATTAAATGGTTTCTATATTGATGGTGCTACCTCTCATCAAAGACATGGTTGACGAGGAATCGGATCTTGTATGTCCATGGCAGGTAGTGGATGGTGGCGATGATTATTAGTTGGGAGTCCCCTTATTAACAGTTTGCATTATAATATTTCCCCTTCTACAGGAAATTTTGTGTTACACTGCATGGTGTAATTCTTCAAATTCAAAAGCAAAAATTCAACATGGTGAATGCTATCAAAGGCCTTCTGATTTCCTGGTAAACTACTTTTAGCATCTAATAATGCTGTCTATTAATCTATGGATTTTATAAGAATTGAATTTATACTTTTTTGTTTCCATGGATTTAAATGATTAGGATTTTCAGACCCAATTTCTTTATTCCATCACTCTCTTTAACATTTAGTGTTATCTGCTCATTTTTTGTAAATATCTTATTTTTCCCGTGCTTTTTATTTATTTGATGGTGAAACTATTTGTTTAATTGATGTTTGCTTTCAACATTTTGCAGTGACATACCAATGACTGAGTTTATCATCAGTTTGAATGCTGCTAAGCCTCCTTCTGATAAATTTATTATACAAGTACTTGACAGCACTCACATGTTTGTGCAACCTGATGCGGCTTATCAGATCCTCCATCAGATTGACGAATTCCGAAATAAAATAACCTATGAGAAGCCAGCATAAGTTGTTCTCTGGAAGTGATCATTAGGCATTCAAGAGTTTTTCTTAAAGCTCTTCGGGCAAAATAATTTATGTAGTGAGGGGAGCATAACTTAGTTTTTTTTTATAATTCATGCTGTATATGAAACCTATCAAATTTGACTAACTTATATTTCTAGGGCTTTATACCCACCAGCATTTGAACCCAAGTCATTAACATGGTGATGCCCCATCTCAACTGTTAGATCTGAAACCCAACAGACTGTTATTTTTGGTTTTGTTATGTATATCTAGTTTTATGGTTTAACTTTTTCAGTTTCAGATTCACAGAATGCTTGAGCTGGCATTAATATTTTTTTTCTCTCGCTTTGAACAAAGTAACTCATGAAAGTTTGATTTCAAGGATTTCTGTGGAATTATGTGCTATTAAACATCATCATAGTTCATTTCCTAAGTAAACAAGATTTGCAAGAGTAGGCATAAAAAGAGGTATTATATAACTATATATTTTCCAAGGAATATCCAGATGGAGGGTAGGCTCAACTTGTGAAATTTACAAAGTTCATATCTGGTTATAATCTCGAATAATTAACTTGTTGATTATTAATTAATAACACACTGAAACTCAACAATACATAGAGAAAACCGAACACAAGAAGTACCTTAGAAACCTCAATGGGGAAAACCAACAAACAGTTTGTCTTTATTGCAGATTTGTTAAACAACACTTACAACACCAGGCTTTCGGATATGACACATCGGATCTGAGTCAAGTTTTGACTCTCCCTTATTGCAACTATGCCCAAACCCTCAACAACATCAACAAACCTAGCTTGAGTGAATCTCTCACTCCCAAGCCTCTGAGAGACTCCCTCTCTCAGATCTGATTACTCACTATCAATTATATTACACACATTGACAATGACCACCACAAGAGATATGACTCACTCATGTCCAACACACAAGAGATTTGACTTACTCTTGTCACTGCGTTGTGTCTTGTCACTACTCTCCATAGACACTTTTATAACATTCACTTAATGTCAATACCATAGGCTCAATACCATCGGGCACCCAATACCTAGGCCCTCCAATACCATTGACCATAAAGTATTACAAAAGACACTTTATAAAGCTGTCTAGATAATTATTTTTCTCGGACCACTTCTATGTGCAAAACACCCCCACGTCGAAGTCCTTGTCCGAGCTACAAAAACTAACACTCCCTCTTAGTGGGGAAGGTACTTCTGGAACAACTACCTCCTCCATGATCAACCTGGTCTTCTACTGCTATAGCTCGTCCCTTTGAACTAGAAGACTTTGCTTTCTTAGAACTTGAAGACCTTGCTGCTGCATGTGCTGGACTCTGATCTAGATCCTTGTGCTCCTCCTCTAATAGTGTCATCTCATACAAGACATTGGATTCCATCACTGCAAACCCCACAGAAAACACCACGTAACTCAACCAATCATGTGCTCGTATTGCTGTAGCCATCAACATTGCTACTATGCTCAACACCTTTGCCAACATCCACGTGTCCATAGCAACTGCCAAAAATCTACTTCTCCCCTGCTCAGGGCTTGCCCAGACTTTCTTGGGCTTTCTGCCCATGCCCCATTGCTTGTTGCTCGCAGCTCGATGGCTGTAGCCGTCACTTCCACAAGACTGATTGGTTGGCGATTGAGTTATGCCGTCGACAACTTCTTGGTGGTTGGCCCACTAACCAACGACTTTGAATTTCTCTTACAGCTGCAGTGTGTTGCGTCCACAACTTGGAGTATGTCTTTTGGCTCACTTTTCACGTGTCCAACTCCTTGTGTTTGCTCGAGTTGTCTTATTCTCTGCCCCTACACCCTCGTGACACCTCAGGATCGTTGATCGACCTGTACTGCACTCACTGGTGGCCCAAGCTCCTGCTCTGTAGTTGCTTCACGTAACTGATATACACTTGCGACACCTCACGAGCAGTTGACTGCCGTGCTCTGCATTTTCTCCTGTTGCGCGATCAGCATGACCGCTCAATCGCGACTTCTCACTCCTCAATAGCTTCACGCCCTTGGAATTTTGTTTCCTTTGCTGGTTTTGTTCCCGTCGCCACGCTCGATCCGTGCCTAGCTAGTCTAGCCAACACACTACTTCATGTCTCTCGAGCTCTTTACTCCCGTACCGGGTGCCACTGCTATAACATTCGTTTTCCCTTTCGCTTGGCCCTTTGTTCTTGCCTCCAATGATCGACCACAGTGATAGATTCGCTGCCCTAACCTCTGCTTCTCCTTGTCACAAAGCTTGCTCACACCTCTTACTTTATCCTTCGACATGCCCATGTTGTTGTTGTGCATGACGGATCACATCAGCCATTACCTCTCATGGCCCAGCTTGAGCACCACTGCCTGGTATTGGCCCCGATTTGTCGGTCACACGTTGACTTGAGCACAATGATCTGTTGAAACAATAGATGCCAAATCCGTAGACTGTACGATTAGAGGTCGTACGGTGCTCACGTCTTTTTAATGTCTTTGATCTTGTGCATGATCTTTTCAGTATTGCTTGGATAGCATGTGAAATTTACTGAGTTCAGATCTGGTTATAATCTTGAATAATTAATTTATTAATCGTTAATTAACAATACACTAAAACTCAATAATACCCAAAGAATACCAAGCACAAGAAGTACTCTAGACACCCCATTGGGGAAAACCAACAAACAATTTGTCTTTATTGCAGATTTGTTAAACAACACTTACATCACTAGGCTTCTGGATATGACACATCGAATCTCAGTCAAGTCCTGACTCTCCCTTGCTGCAACCAATGTTGAAAAAGTCGGCATTGGCAAAAAGTCGACAAGGGTCCCGAATACAACTTCTTGGCAACATCGGTAAAAAAATCGAGAAAAATCAGCAAAAGTCGACAAACATTAAAAAATACAAACTACATTCATCTTGTTTTAGAATTTTAAAGTAGTGTTTCAAACATCGGCCCAAAAATAGCGATGTTCCGAGAAATCATGAGTTTTTCAGCTTGTCGATTTTTTCTCAAAAAAAGGCTGAAAAAATTGGACCGTTTTTCCCCTTTTCTTGTCGATTTATCCCAAGATATTGTCGATTTTTTCTCGAGATATTGCCGATATTTCCCCGATTTATCTTGAGATATTGCCAATTTTTTCTCGATTTTTTTCTAAAGGTGATTTTTGTATTTTATAAGTTCGTCGTTTTATTGTCGATGTTTGTCGATGTGCTGACGAGATATTCCGAAACGATGTTTCTTGGACCTTGCCGATTTTTTTGCTCACACTGATGTTTGCAACATTGTTTTAAACATATAAAGCAACAATAACATCAGAAAAATACATTGGAACATAAATATGGAGAAAGCACTGATTGCGTCGAGAGGCGCTCTACAGCCCATTATGGGGGAGATCTTGTAACGTGATGTAACGTTAGTAATGTTTGTTACATGTCGGCAAAAAATAATAGTGATAGTGAATATTATGGGAGTGATCTTGTAACTTGATAAAACGTTAGTAATGTTTGTAACATGTCGGCAAAAAATAATAGTGATAGTGAATATTATGGGAGAGATTTTGTAACACAAAATAAAAAATACACTTTCGTAATAGTATTTTTATTAATAAAAAATAAATTTTCTAAAACAATCTAATATGGGGGAGATGTTGTAATCTTTCTACCTAACAAAAAAGTAAAAATTAAATTATCCGTAAAAAAGATGTGGGTTAAAAAAAAACACAAAATTGAATTTATCCGCAAAAAAATGTTGGCCTTTGCACATGGTTTTAAAACCATGTGCAAAGCATTCTAAACAACCCATGGTTTTATTGTACATGGTTTAGGAGGCTTTGCACATGGTTTTTAAACCATGTGCAAAGCCTCCTTAACAACCCATGGTTTTTAAACCATGGTTTTTAAACCATGTGCAAAGCCTCCTTAACAACCCATGGTTTTAATGTACATGGTTCAGGAGGGCCCTGCAAATGGTTCTAAGACCATGTGCAAGGCCTCTTAAACAACCCATGTNCCATGTGTGGGGAAATGATGCAATGTTCGTTCCTAACAAAATAAAAAATATTATATGTTGGCCATAAATAATATTAAATATTAATAATAATAAAATTATATGTGTGACCTTAAATAAAAAGATGTGTCTTTTGGTTTGAATCAAATCAATTGATACCTAAGAAGAGGTTTGCACCTCGAGAGATTTGCTCCATCTTGGCGCTTGATAGAACCTAGGATTTGGATCTATGCTGGTTTATATCATCGTCATGTTGTCATGCCAAATATAAAATGATACATCAAAGTCGATATTGAATCTTGAAACATCATAGTTGTCCAATCAAGGACTCAAAAGTGTATAACCAATACAAAATAACATCACATATATAAATGTATTTAGGAAAACTAGCAGTTAGTTATCTAATATCAATGCCCTCTTCCCCTTTTACGGGAAAATATAATGGGTTGTTTGTCAGGCTTGCTCCTAGCACTAGTAGCAGCAGCATAAGGCCCTGGCTTTGCATCTAATACCAGACACTTAGCGATGGATGGAGGACTAGATGTATCAATCGGTGCAAAAGGTGGTGGCGATGCTAGCGCATCACCCTCCATGGTGTCTCTGACCTCCTCCTCCTCTTGCCCCTCTTCTATCTCTAGCCATGTAGGTGACTCTTCCATGATAGGAGTCTCAATCTCCACCCTCCACTTAGACAATATATTAATATTGTCCAAGGAGATGGCATTTGAATCTGGTTCTTTCTCTATCTGTCTTATCCACAAGCAGAGATTGTAATGGACATACACCAAGTCATTAAGACGTGTGAACTCCAACCTGTAAGAGGGTAATACTTTTTTTTATGAGTCTAGAGGGTAATAAAAATAATAAATTATAATATCTTAGAGGATCATAGATTCATAAATTGCATTAAAAATTGAAATGCAATTGCTTTATTGAAATTCTAAGTTCTAGCCTTCTGCGTCTCTTTGCATGTATTTTTTCAAATACACTCCAATTCCATTCACATCTTGAAGCGGTACAGGTTTGGCTAAGGTTCGCAGGTTTCGTTCATGATGGCAAATTTCTGTAAATTTGGTGTCCTCACACCATAGGTTCGCCACCAAGTAGCTAAACCAAACAAGGAAGAAAGATAACTAAATTACATTTCATTACATTCAACATTGGAAAACTAAAGTAGGAAATAAATATAAATAAATCATAATTTATCTTTCAAATAAAGGTTAAAACTTAAAACACTCTAGTAACTTACCTGGCATGAAATCGGTCTTATCACGAATAACATCACCAAAGTTAAATATTCCACTACCATCTCGATACACCTCTATCTCGCGATTGATTGCATTGCGAGTCTCATAATCATGTATTTTGAATACAAGTGAGGAGCCCCTCCAAAACCTCACTATCAAAATCAAAATTGCATTTGTAGGCAAATGCGTGGTTGAGGAAGAGTCCCGCTGCATGAATGGGTCGATGAAGCATCCCAGTCCATCAACTATCAATCAAATCCCATAACAACATGTGCTTGTTGTGCCCTGGGGTACCCTTGCCCACATAATTATTTCAATTGCAGGCTTATCACCATCAACAAGTCTTAAAACCCTTACCAAAGGTTTACTCACCAAGCACACTTCCTCCACTCCTTCCCAGAAGGAGTCAGTGTACTCCAACTTGGCAATGGTTTTCCCATCCTCTCTCCTGTTGTAAGCACAATCATGCCACTCATCACAAACAAACATTTGCTTCAACTCAAACTGACATTGAAGCAAAGACTGAAGAGTAATGAATGTGGTGGCAAAATGCGTGATTGCACGACGCTTCAACTCCTTGTTTTGGTGTGCCTTCTCATGAGACTAAGAACAAAATAAAATGAACTTGGGGATACTCCTACCTTGATCAATCACCACCTTGATAAAGGGATTTTTTCCCATATCCTCCAACATTAAATCAATGCAATGAGCTGTGCATGGAGTCCAAAACAAACTGGGGTACCTCTCCATAAGCATCCTTCCAGCAGCCACATAATTAGCTGCATATCTATAATAACATGCACAACATTGTGCACCCAATATCCTGGATGAACCCATCCCTCAATTCGCATAAAAGTGTTGCATCTTTTACAAGTGTCGATGCATCAACTGATTTTATAAACATCGTACCTCTAGGACAATGTACCAAGAAGTTGATAAGGGTTCTACCCTTACCATCTGTCCAACCATCTTACATGACTTTGCATCCAATGCTCTCCCATGATTTCCTAAACTCTGTCAACCTAGCACCGATGTCCTTTTCTGCTTGAAGGATTGGGCCCGATAACTCCTCAAAGGTGGCACTTTTATAGCCTCAACAAACTAATGCAATGGCCTCACACATCGACCGCCAAAATGGATTGTTTTTAACAACGCTGAGAGGTATGTGATTCCAGCAAAGACACCTCCCCATTACCTTGTCCGCTTCTACCTTTTCCAATTTCTTTACAATTGACTTGATAGAAGGTTGTGATCCACCACCTAATCGTGGAACAAAATAGGATGAGAGCCCTGCCCTCCCGATAGGTGAAGCTGTGGAGCCCCTCCCACTACCCTCACCGATAGTGGTAGATAGAGATGCACTTACACTTCTTGCATGGCCAAAAGCTGCAAGCTCAACTTTGTTTGCAACAATCTCATCCTTCTTTCTATGTTTTTCATGGATGACGACATGGGTAGATCTCATGATTTCCGGGGTTGCTGCAATACAAAGGTCAACATCATGGCCAAGTAGTTTGGCTAGATGGTATTTCAACCTGTTAACTCCTCTCGACATGTGATGCCCACATAATTTGCAACACAATTTTTGTCTATTTGTTCCATCCTCAGGTTCACCATACTGCCAAAATGGGTCCAATACCTTTGCCATTTTTGCCATTGGAATGAAAACCTCAAAATGCAAGCTTATGGCACAAAATACACAAAAATTATATTAAACTTCATTGGAAAGAAAACAACATTTTAGACTAAAAAATCAAACCTCTAAATTTATATTTTAAGCCATGAAAGATAAGAAGAAGAGGGTGGCTAAACAATTAAAAAAACAAGCATGCTATTCCATTCTAATTTTTAAATCCCCTTTACATTGTGACTGATTTTCATATTTTTGGGCCTGGAAATCAATGGAAAAATGGAAAAAGAAATAGCAAAGAAATAGTCAAAGAATTATGCAAGAAAACTTTCAAACAATCCATGGGAAAGATAGAAAACAATGGGATAAAATGTACATACCTGTGAGGAAACTTGAACCCTTGCTCCACAAAAATCCTTGATGGAGATGGTAAATGGTGTTTGAAATCTTCCAAAGTAGCTGATGGTCTCCTCTTACCCTTCTCACTTCTCCTCCAACAAGCCTCTAACTCAAATGACCCCCCAAAAATCGATTTTGTCTTTATAAGCCGTGGATCCAAGTTGCTGGGCGACTTTTTGGGTCAACCCGCGAGTTTTTCAAAAAGTCACGATTTTTATGAAAAGTCGCGACTCCACGATTTTTAAAAAAATCGCGACTTTTACTCGTCGAAAAATCATCTCGAAGTAAAAGTTGTGATTTTTTCTAAAAGTTGCGATTTTTCGCTGACTTTTTCAACACTGGTTGCAACTATGCCCAAACCCTCAACAGCATCAACAAATTTGGCTTAAGAGAATCTCTCACTCCGAAGCCTCTGAGAGACTCCTCTCAGATCTAATCACTCATTGATCACTCACTATCAATGATAATACACATTGATAATGACCACCACAAGTAATATGACTCATTCCTGTCCAACACGCAAGGATATGGCTCACTCTTGTCACTGCATTTTGTTTATACAACTCTCCATAAACTCTTTTATAACATTCACTTTATGTCAATACCATAGGACACCCAATACCATGTGCCCTCCAATACCATTGACCATAAAGTGTTACAAAAGACACTTTTACAAAGCTGTTTAGAGAGGTACTTTTCTCGAACCACTTCTACGTGCTAGACACACCCACGTAGAAGTACCTATCCGAGTTGCAAAAACTAACACAATTGCCAACCACTATAGCTCCTGGTATCCAATTAGGATTTAGCTAGACTTGAACTGTAGACCTCATTATGAACTCTGCCTTGAATGAACCAATGAGCTAACCCATTGGACCAAGAGAGATCCCTGCTTCTTCCCTGGAATATCCAGATGGAGGACAGTGTTGATTGCCAACCACAAGAGCAACTGGTAAGGTCGACAAACTAGACGTCATATTGAAGAGAAACATTGCAAGATTTCCCATTCTTTCATGAAATATCTAGGTGGAGGACAGTGTCGACCACCAACCACAGGAGTGACTGGTAACACTAATGGACTTGATCGAATTGGAGACTGTGACCTCCCCTTTGGCAACATCCTTTTGGTGGATGGTCCAATCAAGTTGCCAACTGTCTTGTAACTACGTGAAATATTAACTCACAATTTTCACCTTTTTTTTTTGAGAAAACACTTCTTATATATCTTCAAAACAATATGGACAGAATGAACCGTATAATATATACAAAGCTACATATCATCTCTGCTTCATTGAGATTAATACCGCAATAAGGTCAATGAGCACTTGAAGGTATGCATGCTCTTTGTGGATTATGAAAAATTTAGAGCAGATGGCGATTAAAGTCATCTCAATCGCTGGATGAAGGGTTTTGGTGGGGCTTCGGTTTACAGTGGTCAGGGTGGATTGATGCCAGTGATAAGGTGGAGGGTTTTTTTATTGGGGATGAGGTGGAAAAGATGATGGACGCAAAGGACGAAGTGATTTCGGAGAGGGGGGGGGAATTTTATGTCAGATGAGGAATTTTTAAATCGTGCGAGGGGGTTACAAAATCGGAAAGGTCAATCTGAGCGCACTTTTGGTGACCTTGGTGAGGCCACTATAGGGATTGGTGGAGACCATACACAAAGACACGATGACTTTCTTTAAGTTTTGGACTCATGTTTTGCTCAAGAGGTAGATGTGGTGGTAAATGATCCGTCGGGTGGTACTGGTGAACATTTTCGCACAGTTGTGGGTTGTCAAGCAAACATTTCGCTGGTTTTTCCCTTAGACGATGGAGTTCTGAATTTACAATCACAGAAGGCAGTGAAGGAGTGGAGTTTTTCTTAAACAAACAAGGCAAGGTGTTAGCGTATGGTCTTCAATTGAAAGCTTGGAAACCTCTGTCTAATCAATGCAGTATGGTATCAGGGAGAGATATTGGCCTTAAGGAGGTCTCTTTCTTATCCCTTACTGCTTTGGTGGGTAGATTCAGATATTGGTCCATGAACAAGAAATATTTTAAGAGTTGGGTTTTCTGAGCAATGGGCTCCGGTTCTAGGATATTGTTTGGTAATTTTGTTTTGATTAGAGGGTGGTATTGTTTTAAATTCAGGAACGAGAATGACGCGACTTAAATCCTTAAGGGTATTTGGCTTTGTGGTAAGGGTGGCCTTATGCTTAAACATTGGTGTCGTACCTTTGATCTTGCTGAGGAATTAGTTTATCTTCGACACCTGTGGGGTCTGTTGCTCAGTTTTCCATTAGAATTTTTTAACCGGGATGCCTTTGTTGCTATGGGTAATGAACTTGGGCCTTTTTTTCATATTGAAGACCAATTTTTATATGGAGTGGACAAGAGGATGGGGAGAATACTAGTGGAAATTGATATTTGTAACTGTTTATGGGAAGATATTGAGATAACTTGGCAGGGAAAATCCTATATTCAGAAATTGGACTATTTGGGGTATACCCTTTAGGTGCTCTATTTGTTGAGAGATAGGGCATTTAAAAAAGGAGCGTCCTGGTTTTTGTCCGAAAGTTTCGATCTTTTCACAAGATTCGTATAAGAATTTAGTTGGGGATTAGTCGGAGATTTCTCAAGGTTCTGGCACAATGGATGATACTTCGTTGGATGGTGTATAGAATTTTTAACGGAATGTTGAAGACCAATTGGTGTTGAATTGATCTCTATTGGGTAAGTTACAGATTTTCTCCATCTCTATATTACTCACTGAGTGATTCAGATAAAGACCCGTTGATAAATTTCGAGTTATTAGGTTTGGGCCCGTCGTTCAATGGACATAGTTGTGAAGATATTAGGCGTGATATCATAGTCGCAAAGGTTTCTTCTGTTTCTGTGGAGTTTATTTCAAAAGGAGATTCTCCATATTATTATCAGGATCTGGGCTTGGTTGGTTCTATTGACCTAGATAAATTCTAGGTGGGACTTGATTCTAGAGGTGTTGTTTTGGGTTCAAATGAATTAAATGTTCAGGGTTGTGGACAAGGTAGTCTGGAGTCGGGTTTGTTAAAACATGATATGAGGACAAGTGATTGTGTGGGGATTTCATCTGGGGAATTAGCAAATGTTTGTGACTTGACCATATATTGCAATGAGAACTCACAGGATAAGATTGAGATGGTTACTACACTTATACCTTCTTACAAGGAAGCTCTAAAATAGACTCCCCTTCACATTTTTTGTGGACTTCCTCCAAAAAAACCCTTTACCTAAGAAAGGAGGTGGGGAGGGTGCTAGTGATTGTAGACCTGAATTTCCCAATTTGGTTCCAAACTAGCTCAGTATTTTAGAAAAGAAAGAATAGAAAGGAATTGTTG
>LPNX010092360.1:483264-618757 GCA_001517045.1 Pseudotsuga menziesii | reverse complement strand
TTAAAATATATATATATATATATATATATATATATATATATATATATAGCGTGACCTATGTGTCCTGATTTCGGGGGTCAGCGTGTCTGTGTTGGATACTCGAATCCCCGTGTCCTTCGTGTTCCCTGTCCTCGTGTCAAGTGACTTAGCAAGGAAGCTATGCAGGGGTTTGTGTCTAGCGGTCATAGAGCACTTAGAGCATAGAATGCCCTGGCTAGAACTAAGACATGATAGTTTTAACCTTAAATGTCAGGAGAGTAGTGGGGACTCTCAAGTTTTTAGCCCTCCGAAGATTGTTTTAGTTGGTTCGACCTGATGTTTTTATTCAAGAGACTATGGTCTGTGATGTGAAGGTTAGGCATGTTTTTTCTAAATTATTGACTAATTGGGATATGTCTATTGTTGATGTTGTGGGTCAATCTGGGGGGCTCTTGTCTGCATGGAACCCTCTAGTGACAATTTTCGCTCCTTTTTTTATATCTTCTGCAGGTATCTTACTTGAAGGGATTTCCAAGGATATAGGTCAGAGTTTGAAATTAGTTAACTGTTACAGCCCTTAATCAAACAGGACAACTTTCTGGGATGGTGTTATGGACGATGGGATTTTGAGGGATCCAATTATGATCCTAGGGGGAGATTTGAATTTCATCACTTCTGCAAGGGAGGTTTGGGGTTTGAGACAAAGACTGGATCCTTTATCCTCGTATTTTCAGAAAAAATTCCAGGAAGTTGAATTACTTGATATTGAGCCTTGTCCATTTTTTCCGACTTGTTGGTTGGGACAAGAGGGTGTGGCAAAGAGGCTTGACAGGTTCTATATTGCTAAGGAGCTTGAGTTCTCAGTTGTTAGGTATCGATCCTGGATTGTTAATTTCTCTCTATCAGATCATATGCCTGTGGTACTTCAGTCAGAGTTGGGTTTGGAGAAAGTCCAGTTTCCTTTTAAGTTCAATCACATGTGGCTTGAAGATATGGATTTTATTGAATTTGTTAAGAATAGCTGGACACCATTTGTACAGAAGGAGGGTGTTTCGGCAATGCAGAATTTGGTATATAAACTAAAAGATTTGAAATCGTTAGTCATTAATTGGGATCAAAATAAGAAAAGAGAAATGAAGAAAAAACTTATTGATATTTTGGAAAACATTGAAGGGTTATACGCCAATTCTACTTCGGGGATTCTGTCCAAGTAGAACAGGCAGTGTATTTTATCTTTGGAGGCTCGTAAATTACAAATCCTTAGAATTGAGGAAGAGACCTGGCGCCTGAAAAGTCGAGCTTTATGCCTTGCATTAGGAGAAAAAAATGCCAAATTTTTTCATCATTATGCAGATTTTTTCACCATTTGGTGTAACATGCTTTGTTCATTTCATATTATGGCAGAGTTGGCTTGGAAACCATGTAATGGGCTCTATATAAGGATTGGGGAGCTTAAGGATACTATTGTAGGCGGTGGAGCTAACTAAAAACTGTCAAATGACTTGGTTAGTGATCTTCATTCAAAAGGTATACAATTTCTATATCAAGTTGCTTTAATGACAAGTGGTTATGGAGAAAATTTGGGGTGGAAATCAGCGATTGAACTGGGCATTCAAGAGGATTTACAAGATGAATGGAACATGTATATATTTGGTCTAAATAGAAGTGGAATTCAGTTGACAAATGTAGACGATACTATAACTTGGACATGGAATGAAAATAGTGGTGTTAGTACTGCAAAAACTGCATACAAGTCCCTGTTTATTTCATCTGGCAAAGAGGATGAAAAATGGTGGTATACTTCTCTATGGAAGTGGCTGATTCGATTAAAAATAAAGCTATTTTGTTGGCTTTGTTTGGAGAATAGGATACTCACTTGGGACAATTATGTGAAAAGGGGGGCAAGGTCCTAACATGTGTAGTCTGTGTAAAGTTGGGGAGGAATCAGATGTTCATCTTTTTATGCATTGTGCATTTACAAAACTAGTTTGAATGGAAGTGAAAAAAGTATTCGACTTTGCTTGAAATTGGACCTGTCAATCTTTACAAAATAATTTTCAAAATTGATTAAGTGGCGAGTGTTGTTGGAAAGAACTACCTTGCCTTGTTTTATATGCTGGGAGGTATGGAAGCACAGAAATGGAGAGATATTTAAAGGTAAAACCAGAGATGTAATAAGGGTTAGTTTAAACTTTAAAGGCAATTGGGGTTTACAAGGCAATTTTCAAGGAACAAAATACCAAGGATAGAGTTATAAGAGCTCCAAACTTTGTGGGTGATTGGCCCATTGGTTTCTTTGATGAAGCCTCAGGAGGGAGGGAGAAAATGTGGAGTAAGTTTCTTGTTAAAGTTGAATGACTCATGTTTATAAATTAAATATGTCTTGTGGTTAGGGATCACATACTAGAGGGGAGTTGCTAGCCTTGTGGGGGTTATTGTATTTTGCTCGTGATAAGCAGATTACTTTTTTTCAGGTTGCTGGTGATTCACTAGTTGTTATAAATTGGGCAATAAAAAAAGGGCAGCTTCAGGTAGCATCTTTGGAGTGCTGGAAATTAAAAACCAGAAGACTTCAATTGAGTTTTCTGGATTATCCTTTCAGCATATTTATTGTGAATATAATGCTAAGGCATATATGTTGTCTATGTAGATTTTTCACTAGTTTTCAGCCACCAGTTTCAAGTAAAATTTATATCAATGTTTATGAGATTCTCAGAAAAATAAAGTCCTGGAAGTAAACAAAAAATTTCAGACTTAAAACACTGCTGTAAACAATATTTTCAGTGACAGGGAATAAAAATCAGCACGCCATTTAATCACACAGAACACTAGGATTTTTGGCCAATGACCGTGGAAAACACCACTAAGGGAAAACCAGTCACAGAGAGAGTATTTTTATTTTTCAGGAGACGTTTATCATTTACAGCAATACATAGAAAATATCAAGCCAAGTTATCTCAACCCGGAAGATAAATTTCTGTTTTGATTTGCGTGCCGAGCGACAAAAAATCAAATTATGATTTTTTTGCCTCAATTTTCGTGCCAATGTACGGACAGTACAAACCTCGAAATCCGAGCCCCAATTGTTTTTCTCGAAAAGCGTGCCCTAAAATTTGCCTCGAAAAGCATGCATGCTGCCTCGAAAATTGTACCGTACGGACCAACAATAAATGTTGTTGTCTTCTCCTCGATTATCATGCCCTCTTTGTTGCTGTCCTTTCCCTTCATTTGCGTGCTGCAAATTTTTTCCTCTTGCTAAGGAAAAATGGAAACTTTCTCTCTTCTCTCTCTCAGCTCTCTCTTGTCACTTCAATCTGCAAAAGTGAGGCAAAATTCCTTTCCCATGCCTTTTTAACAAAACCCTACGGTGAGTCTAATCTAACGATGGAGATTAGATTAGATCAAGGGCTGAAATTAAATGCTCATATTTTATTTCTAAAATATTAATTTTACTCACCCACTTAAATTGATCAAAAAGTGACTTTAATGCTTTAAAGTCAAATTAAATGCTTTTACTTAAGTCATTTAATGCATGAGTCACTTTATGTCCCCTCTCTAAGTGACTAAGGCAAAAGTCACTAGGGGAATACTTCCATAGGTACAAAACTAACACTCCCTCTTATCGAGGAAAGATGTTCTGCACCACTCCCAACTTGTCTCTAAAGAAGACAAACTTGCCTCTCCCCAAAGACTTTGTCAGTATGTCTGCTACCTGCTCATTAGTGGAAATATACTGAAGCATGACTGCTCCTCTCTAAACATAGTCTTGGATGAAATGATATTTGATCTCTATGTGCTTTGACCGGTTATGAAAGACTGGATTATCAGAGAGTTGGATGCAACTATGATTGTCACAGTAAATCACCGTAGGTCTAAGCTCATGGCCAAATAAATTCACCCGCAACTTGCGAAGCCACAAGGCCTCGCAGCTGGCCAAACTGGTTGCCATGTACTCAACCTTTGCAATATTCAATACAACGGACTTCTGCTTCCGATTGAATCACGACACTGCTGTCGAGCCCAAACTGAAACAACATCTGGAAGTGCTCTTCCGGTCTGCCACATTTCCTGCCCAATCTGAATCTGTATAGCCAACCAATCTGATCCCCTCTGACCTCCTATATTCCAAACCAAAATCCACTGTCCCTGAAAAATAGCGCAACACATGTTTTGCAGCGACCCAATGCACACTTCTAGGCTCAACCATGAACTGGTTAAGAGTGTTCACTGTAAAACACAAATCTGGCCGAGTGTTGACCAGATACATCAATGACCTGATAAGCTGACAATATAAAGTAGGGTCCACCAACTCTCCCTCAGAAGCATGAAGCTTCTTCCAGTTGGTGATCATAGGTGTTGACATAGGGCTGCAATCCTCCATCCTGAATCTCCTCAAAATATCAACTGCATACTTTCCCTGCCCTAGAAAAATATGTCAAGGCTCCTGTCAAACCTCCAATCCCAAAAAATAATGGATCAACCCAATATCAGTCATCTCGTACTCTGCTACAAGATCCTTCTTACAAGCTGCAATGAGTCTCTCTCTCCCTGTGATAAACAAGTCATCAACATATAGCAGAAGAACAAGCGGATCATCTCCAACCATGATGAAGTAGAGATTCAGATTTGATTCACTCTTATGAAACTCCATACTCAGCAAGTAAGAATCAATCCTGGAGTGCCAAGCTCTTGGAGCTTGCTTCAGCCTGTAAAGGGCCTTCTTCAACCTGCATACATGTTAGGATATTTAGACACTTAGGAGTTAGTTAGGATCAACTTGTGTAATATATCAGTTAGATAAAGTGTGTTTCTTTAGTATGCATTAGTATGCATTTATAAATATTCTAATCCGACTGTCACGATATGCTCTAAAGTGATCCGACGGTTCAACTTCTCTTAGATCATACCTACCATTGATTCATGGCTTAACACCCGATTGGTCCATGATCTCTGTTTAAAGAGAATGGAAGGAACTTGGCTAGTTGATCGATTATGAAAAGTTCATGTAACTTTATTTCTTTTGCATAATAAATTGCTTCAAGTAGCTATTTGGCTGGGGCCGTGGACTGTTTCCCTCTTGAGGGTTTTAACCACGTGACAAACATCGGTGTGTTGATCTGTGATCTATTTGTGTGAAGTGGTTGCTCAAGGTGTTCGATCTTTTGGGAGTACCCTATACCCGAACATGGTATCAGAGTAGAGGTATCAAGTTCAATTCCCCCGATCTACGCCGGAGGTGGGTTGTTGGAGTATCGATACAACCTCCACATGGTATAACCGCTGCACCTCTGGGAATATAAAACAAGTGGAATAACTGTCACTTCTAGTGATAGGGCCTTGTGCTGGGTTTCAAATATTCACCAACATCTGCAGGTTTTGGTGTAACGACAAACCTTACATGGTATCAGAGTGTTTATGAAGAGCTGCTTTTGATTTTGATCAAGATTTGAAACCGGTGTTGCCGAAACTTTGAAAAGGTTTTTGGTTCTGGATTTTTTGTGCATTTGTGGCTTGTGGAAGCTATTCCATTGCGTCCGGAGCGTCGTTTCCATTAAAAAATAGTTTTCGTTTCACCGAAAATTGTTTCCGTTTGATCCATAAACACCAATTTCGGCAAGTCTGAAGGTATAATGTTACAGTGACGGATTTGTTTAATTTTTTTTTAAATCTCTCATATTTTATCAGTTTATTGTTTTTAGTCTCGGACTGTTGCCTTCCCTGGCTGTGTATGCTCTTTGCTGTGCATCTTGTGCGATCGCAGTGAATCAGGAACAGAGAGAGAAAGTTTTTTTTTTTTTTTTTTGTTCTCGCTTACGTATGCTGTTTGCCGTGCACCTTGTGCGATCACAGCAAATCAGAAACAATGAGAAAACTTGAAAACGTAGACTTTTCGGGTAAACTAACCAATATTCAACTCCATTGTGTGAATTTTTTTGTTTTGTTTTTGTTTTTCGTTTGTTTTTGTGATTTGCAGGAAAAAAGACAAGCACGAAGAATGAGAGAGAGAAGTAAAAAACAAAAAAAACTCTCTTCCTCTTTCCATTCTTTTACGTACCTTTTAAACTTAGCTCACTTGGTCCAAAGTTGCTTTATGCCTTAATAGGTATTGAGTTCAAGTCTTATTAAGCTACTTTTTAGTGCATGCAATTTCTATTTTCAAGTTACTTTATTGTAAAAGCGCATCTCACTTATAAAAAGTGAGTCACTTAATTCTTTTAATTTATTGCTGCACTATTTAAAGTAACATTATTGTAAAAGCAAACATCACTTATTCTACAAAAGTGATTCACTTAAAAACAACTTTATTGTAAAGTGATTGTCAAAGGTTGATCTTGGGAAGAGGGGGTTCTTTTTTTTAGTTGGTCAAGTTAATATCTGCTACGTCACTATTGGGGACATCTTCAACATTTTCTTTGATCAAACATAACTTCATCATCCAGAATCAGTTTTCAGTGCCGTTTTTTTTTAAAACTGCATATTTTTTCGAGCTCTTTGCATCAAGACAGTTATTCTCTATTTTTTTAGTTATTATTTTATAGTATGGCCGCCCCTTGTGATATTATACTCACAAGTTCTAACTATTTCTCATGGAAATCTCGTATGGAGGATGTTCTGCGAAGTAGGGAACTTTTTAGGATAACCTCAGGGAAAGAAACAAAACCCATTGATGATGATAAGAAAATTAAATGGGCAAATAGATGTGATAAAGCTCGTTCGTTGATTGGGATGTCAATCTCTACTGTTTTGTGATTCCATATATCTGGGATTGATGAACCTGATAAAGCTTGGGAAAAGTTGGAATCTGTGTTTGGTAAACACAATAAAATTTGGGGTCATCAACTTAAGAATGAGTTGATTTCCTTGAATCCAAATGTTTTTTCATGCATTCAAGACTATTTATCTATGTATAAAACTCTTAGACTCTTATGTGCAGAATGTAAGATTAAGAAAGAAGACAAACAATGTATTTATCATATTCTTTCCAAACTTGGACTTGGACATTCTGTTTTTGTATCTACATTCTACTCCATGAAAGAATCATTGACTGCAGCTAGCTATCAAGAGCCTAGTCCTGAATCCTTTTGTGATTCTTTAATTAGAGAGTAAGATAAGTTCATTCATCTTGGAATAATTAACAATGCAGATACATCTAGGAAAGCCTTATTATCCCAACAGAAAGAAAAGTTTAAGCCTCCCAAGAAACATAATTTTCGCAATAATAAGCCAAACAACAAGGGTCCCAAACCCTCTTAGTCAGCTCTTTCTTTAAAAAATAACAAAAGATCCAAGCCAAAAGGAAAGAAGACTGAACATCATTACAATTTTTGGAAAGAAGACTGAACGTCATTACAATTTTTGTGGGAAAGATAATCGTGATGAATTTAAGTGTTTCAAGAAGATAGCAGCCTTGGAAGCAACAATGAAGAAGCACCACATCAGTCTAGATTCGTCTTCAGAATCTACATCCCATGGACATGCACTTTGTGCTTCTGGTTATTCTTATACTGCATCTTTTTCTTCTACTTCAATTGAATGGCTCATTGATTCTGGAGCATCTTATCATATGGCTAAGTATCAAGCCATCTTTTCTACTATGTATGAATGTAACACCAAACAAATATTTGTTGGTGATGATAGATCTCTAAGTGTTGTAGAAAATGGTCATTTCAGTGATGTACTATGTGTTCCAAAAATGTCCTGCAATTTGTTATCAGTCTATCAAATTACTCATTCAGGTGAAGGCAAAACCATGACGTTTACACCTCACAAAGTTGTAATCAAGGATTTTAAAAATCCTCTAAATGTCCTTGCTACTGAAACTGTTGATGATATTACCAGGTGGTACAAATTTAACAACTTTGGGTCATCACCTTTTCCTTCAGTTTTTGTTGCTCATAGTGATAACTTGAGCAAACTTTGGCATGAGCGATTTGGTTACTTAAATTATCATTCATTGTAACAACTATGTAAAGACAATATGGTGACTGGTCTTCCGATGGTATCTTGCAAGGATGGTGTTTGTTCCGGCTGTGTACTAAAAAAACATCATCGAGATAGTTTTGACAAACGTGCCTCTTAACACGCCTCGGTTCCCTTGGAGCTTGTGCATAGTGACTTGTGTGGTCCTTTTCCATTTGCTTCCTTTTCTGATTTCAAATATTTCTTAACTTTCATTGATGACTACTCCAGATGCACTTGGGTTTAATTCATAAAACTTAAGAGCGAAGTATTTAACATGTTCTTGGCCGACAAGGCCCTTGTTGAAAAACAATCTGATCATCAAATTATTAAGTTAAGATTTGACAATGGAGGAAAATAAGTTAACAAAAAGTTCACTACTTTTTGCACTGAACAAGGAATCCAACAACAACACACTGTTCCATATACACCACAACAAAATGGTGTAGCTGAACGGAAGAACCGCACTTTAAAAGAAATGGCTAATTATATGATTCAATCTAAGGGACTAAATCTTCAATATTGGGCTGATGCCATAAATTGTGCAAATTACATAGTTAATCGCACATCCACTAAAGTTTTACAAGGTATAACATCGGAAGAAGCATGGAGTAAAATTAAACCAGATGCAAGTCACCTCCGTGTGTTTGGTTGTGAAGCATGGGCTCACATTCTGGATGAAAAATGGAAAGCATTACAGACTAAAAGTGAAAAGTGCATATTTGTTGGATATTCTGAAGATGTAAAATGTTATAGACTTCTTCAGCTACATTCTCATGATATAATCATTAGAAGATATGTTAAATTTGATGAAAATCTCTTGGCCTGCGAGCCTAACTTGGCGGGTGTGTCATCTTTGGCTTGCGAGCCTAATTCGATGATTGTGCCTTTTTCTTCTTCTTATTCCAACTTCCTTGACAGGTTTCCAACTCTAGTTTCTGATAATGACAGTGAGGATGAAAATCCACCTCCGCTTGCTCATGTTCCTCCAATTGCACCAACACCAATGCTTCCTTGATAGGTCCATTCAACATGTGAAGCAGCTGGTGATCTTGCCGGTGATCCTAGAGATCAACGTCGAACACATTCTCAGTTTCAGCGAGCCTCTTCTCTTTTGGCTCAAGTTTCTGAGAACCATGATCCAGAAACTTTTGTAGAAGCTTCAGTAAATCCAAATTGAGATGCAGCTATGGATGAAGAATATCGTTCCTTAATGACGAACGATACTTGGGATCTTGTTCCTCTTCCAAAAGAAAGAAAACTTGTCAGATGTAAATGGGTCTACATAACTAAGTATGCATCAGATGGAAGTGTTGAAAGACTTAAGGCAATGTTAATTGCCAAAGGTTTTTCCTAAGTTGAAGGGATCGATTACAATGAAACCTTTTCTCCTGTCGCAAAAATGAATTCGATCCGCTTTGTTCTTTCCCTTGCAGCCTTACATAACTGGGAAGTCCATCAAATGGATGTCAAGTCTGTCTTTTTACATGGTGATTTACAAGAGGAAATTTATATGGAACAACCTTTTGGATATGTTCAGGATAACTCTAGCCTTGTCTGTCTCCTTAAGAAATCCTTATATGGCCTTAAGCAAGCTCCTAGAGCTTGGTATGCCAAAATGGATAGCTTTCTCCTTGACATTGGTTTTTCTAGATGCCATTCTGACACCAATGTCCATACCAAGAAAGTAGGAAACCCTCTCATCATACTTGTTCTTTATGTTGATGATCTTATCCTTACTGGTAGTGACCTTAAACTTATACTCCATGTGAAATCCAGTCTTAAGCAAAATTTTGAAATGTCAGGCTTAGGACATTTGCATTATTTTCTTGGTCTCCAAGTCTTGCAAAGCAAAGAATGAATATTTATTTCCTAGTCTAAGTATTCTTGTGACCTTCTTTGTCGCTTTCACGTGGAAGATTGTAAACCAACCCTTTCTCCCTTCCAGTCTGGAGTCAAACTTTCTGCCACTTGTACTTCCCCTGAAGTAGATGCCACCTTGTATCATCAGCTTGTTGGTATTCTTTTATACTTTACTCATTCCCGTCCCGACTTTTCCTTTGTCGTTGGTCGTGTTGCTCGTTATATGCAAACTCTTCATGAAAGTCACCGGAAAGCAGCAAAAAGAATACTTCGATATATTCGAGGTACAATTCAGTTTGTGATTCATTACAATACATGGGGGAAACCTTTGTTGGTTGGTTTCACTGATTCAGATTGGGCCGGCGATCCTGATGATCGAAAGTCTACTGCAGGTTATGTTTTCAGTATGGGATTTGGACCTGTCACTTGGGCTTGTAAGAAACAACAAGCTCTTGCTCTTTCTTCAGCAGAAGCAGAATATTGAGCTGCAGTTAATGCAAGTTAGGAAGCTTTATGGCTTTGACAGATCCTTTCAGAATTTGGATTCGAGCAGCAACAACCTACTCCATTTTTGTGCGACAATCAAAGTGCCATCAAGCTTGCCAAAGATCCAGTTCTACATCAACGCGGAAAGCTCATCGAGCTACACATGCACTTCATTAGAAATCTTGTTCACGATCGCATTCTTGAAATGCTCTATTGCCCTATAGATGATCAAGTTGCAGAGATCTTCACCAAGTCTCTTACATAAGCGAAGTTTTCTAAACTTCGATCTATGTTAGGAGTTCAGGAATGTGTCCTTAAGGAGGGATAGACTCTAATGCCTCCTTCCTTCTCCTAATAGTGTCACTTTTGTAAATCCTTCAATCCTATCCCAAGTTGTTCTTAAGGGGGGATGTTAGGATATTTAGACACTTAGGAGTTAGTTAAGATCAACTTGTGTAATATATCCGTTAGGTAAAGTGTGTTTCCTTAGTATGCATTAGTATGCATTTGTAAATATTCTAATCCGACGATCATGATATGCTCTAGACATAAAGTGATATGATGGTTCAACTTTTCTTAGATCATACCTACCATTTATCCGTGGCTTAACACCCGATTGGTCCATGATCTCTATTTAAAGAGCATGGAGGGTCCTTGGCTAGTTGATCGATTATGAGAAGCTTATGTAAATTTCTTTCTTATGCATAATAAATTGCTCGAAGTAGCTATTTGGTTGGGGCCGTGGACTGTTTCCCTCTCGAGGGTTTTAACCACGTGACAAACATAGATGTGTTGATTTGTGGTCTATTTGTGTGAAGTGGTTGCTCAAGGTGTTCGTTCTTTTGGGAGTACCCTGTACCTGAACAATACATGTGTCTCTCTGTCATGTGTCTCAAAGCCTTGAGGCTGCTCAATGTAAATCTCCTCCTGTATGATCCCATTGAGAAATGCAGTCTTCATATCCATTTGATGGATCTTCCAATCCATTTCTGCCGCAATGGAAATCAATGCCCTGATAGACGTATAACAAACAACCAATGCAAAAGTCTCATCATAATCAATGCCCTCAACCTGTGAAAACCCCCGCGCTACAAACCTGGCTTTGTACTTCTCCACATTCTCATATGCCGCATGCTTCAGCTTGTAAAGCCAACGAGAAGTCACCACTGACTTCCCCTCCGGTCTGGGAACAATATCCCATATATCATTCTTCATGATGGAATGGTACTCATTCATCATGGCATCTCTCCATACCGAATGCTGGGAGGTCTCCTCAAAAGTAGAAGGCTCAGAATCTCGTGTACAAGCCACCAACACCATGCCCAATCTGTCAGGCATCTTGATGGCTCTCACCTTGTCACTAGGTGTCCCAACCTTTAAGGCATCCTTCAAGGTCTCTCGAAGCCACTTAAGATTATTTTTCCCTGAACGTTCTTTCCACATTGGCTTGTCCTCATTTGAAGAACTACCAGAGCTAGAAGCCCTAGTCACCTGTGAACTTGAAGCTGGTGTGCCAACACCAGGTGTACCCTGTAATCCTGATCTCGATTCCTTGTAAGGTGTACCTGTAATAGTAGACCCATCACCTGTCCCCTAAGACCCTACTGGCCTAACCACTGAACCTAGTGAACCTGTGCCAACACTCTGTGGTCCTGTAACCCCGGAAACCTGTGATCCTAACTGCTGCGTAGATGGAACCTGTGCCACAACCTGAGGTTCAGGGACCTATTTCTCTTCCTGCTCTGACTCTCTCGACCTCCTGAAGGCTCGCTCCTCCTCAAACATCAAATTCCTCCTCACCACCACTTTCCTCTGAGGGGGAAGATAAATGCGGAAAGCCTTCGCAGTCTCATCATAACCCACAAAGATGTCCTTCTCTGCATTGGGCTCCAACTTTGTCCTCTTCTCTGAAGGGACACGAGAATAAGTCAGAACACCAAATATACGAAAATGGCCAACTTTAGGCTTCTTGCCTGAAAAACACTCTTCAGGTGTTATATTCCCCACTGCCTGATGGGGACTCATGTTCTGAAGGTATACAATGGTGCTGCAAGCCTCAGCCCAGAGAAAGAAAGGAAGTGACTGGTCATGTAACATAGCTCGAGCTGCTCCAACAATGGACCCGTTCTTCCTCTCTGCTACTCCATTCTGCTCTGGAGTATACGGAACTGTCAACTATCTCCTGATCCCCAGGATGTCTCTAAAATCCATCAAACTCCTTGGAGGTATACTCACCCCCGTTATCCGATCTCAAGACTCAGATCTTCCTCCCTGTTTGGTTCTCCACAAGAGCTTTGAACTCTTGGAACCTTGCAAGACTTCCTCAGATTTCTTTCTCTTCAGAAAGTAGATCCAGGTCTTCTTGGAATGGTCATCAATGAATGTCACATAATACTCGTATCCTCTCAAGGACACATAAGACATAGGTCCGCATAAGTCTGAATGTATCAAGTCAAGAGTATCAGCTGACCTACTATCACTGCTCGAAAAAGCAGTCTTGGTGTACTTTCCCAAAGCACACCCCCTGCACACATCACTCTGCCCTGTGTTGAACTCCGGTAAACCTTTCACTATGTGTCTCAACAACCCCAAGGCTGGATGATGCAAGTGAGCCATCCTCCTATGCCAAATCTCACACAACTCACTGCTGCTGCTATGTGCCAAAGCATGCTGCGGCTGAAACAAGAGCCTATACAATTTCCCACATCTCACTCCAATGGCAACTGAAGCAGATGGTCTTGCATTCTTGGGAAACATATGCACGTGTCCATCAATGAAAGACACCCCAAGACCCCGATCCTCGATTATGGAAACTGACACTAGGTTCTTCTTCAGCCCAGGAACATACAATACATCCTGCAATACCATGGGACTCATGGATTCCCTTTGAAATGCAATGGTCACACGTCCAACTGTAGTGACTATTGAGTCATCTCCCAACACAACCTCCACATCTGTATCTGCTTGTGAAAGCTCGGAGAACATCTCATGAGCACCTGTCATGTGGGTCGAGGCTTCGCTATCTATGTACCAAGCTCTGGAAGTAGATGCACTGTAAGAATGGTCTGTCACACAAGAGAACTCCCTCTGTCTGTCAACATCTGCACTAGTGAGAATGGATGCTCTCTCTCTCTCAATATGCCCATTGCATAGTGAAAACTCACTTTGAAATCTAGTTGCAAAATCATTGATCTCAGTTGAAGTGGCTGTCTGCTGCTTCTTCTTCTTGTTCGGACACGTAGCAGCATAGTGTCCCATCTTGTGATATGCAAAGCACTTCACAGTGCTCATATCCTTCTTCTGCCCACCCTGCTGCTGCCTGGCCCCACCCTTCTTGGGACCCTTCTTGCTCTTTTTCTTCCCCTTTGCTGTCAATGCCACATCCTCCTCATCCTTTCTACTAGTAGAGCCACTGCACTGCAGGAAACCCCTTCGAGTATCCTCTTGAACAAAGTCATCACATACTCTATCCCAAGATGGTAAGTTCTCTCTGGCCACCAACCCCTGAACAAACACAGCCCAAGGTGCAGTCACCCCATTTAGGGCTGTCCGCCCTAACTCAGGAGCATCAATGGCCACCCCAACAGCTACAGGCTCATCTTTCACCTGAGAGATCCTAGTAAGATAAGTCATACATGCCTCTCCTTTGACCATCTTGACGTTCTTCAACTTCTCTCTAAGTACCATCTTCATGTTTTCATTAGTACTAGCAAACAAACCGGTCAAAGCAGTCCACATTTCATGCGCATGATACTTCGCTAAAATGTGAGGAATAACATGGTATTTAACATCTAAGATTATCCTCATGGCTTTAATATCCTTCTTATTAAAGGCTGCAAGTAATACTGCATCAGTAGAAGGAGGAATAGCAATGGGATTTGCTGTAGTGTTTCTAACTACTTCCTCCCACAACTCATTCTCCCTCAGCATAAGTAAAATCTGGACTTTCTATGAGACAAATTTCACTGCCCCATCCAACCTATCTTTAGTTCTCAACCCCACGGAAGTCATTTTCTCAAAGAACAAGTTTCAACAAAATGTACTACTGTCACAAAGGTTTTTTTGAATTCTGGAAATGACTGTTTCACTGCTAAAATTTAATTTTCTGCCACAACCCGCTCTGATACCATGTAGATTTTTCACTAGTTTTCAGCCACCGATTTCAAGTAAAATTTATATCACTGTTTATGACATTCCCAGAAAAATAAAGTGTTCGAAATAAACAAAAATTTGCAGACTTAAAACACTATTGTAAACAATCTTTTCAGTGACAGGAAATAAAAATCAGCACGCCATTTAATCACACAGAACACTAGGATTTTTGGCCAATGGCCTTGGAAAAACCCACTAGGAGAGAACCAGTCAGAGAGAGTATTTTTTATCTTTCAGGAGAAGTTTATCATTTACAGCAATACGCAACAAATATCAAACCAACTTATCTCAACTCGGAAGATAAATTTTTGTCTCGATTTGCGTGTCGAGCAGCAAAAAATCAAATTGTTTTTTTTTGTTTTTTTGCCTCGATTTTTGTGCCATTGGATGGACTATATGGATTGTACGGACGGTATGGACCTCGAAATCCATGCTCAAATTTTTTTTCTCGAAAATCGTGCCCAAAAATCTACAACGAAAAGCATGTCTGCTGCCTCGAAAACCATACCGTACAGACTGTAAAGACCAATAATAAATGCTGATGTCTTCTTCTCGATTTTCGTGCCCCCTTTGCTGCTGTCTTTTCCCTCGATTTGCGTGCTGCAAATTTTTTCCTCTTGCTCAGGAAAAATGAAAACTCTCTCTTCTCTCTCTCAGCGCTCTCTTGTCACTTCAATCTGCAAAAGTGAGACAAAATGCCTTTCCCATGTCTTTTTGAGAAAACGCTAGGGTGAGTCTAATCTAAGGGTGGAGATTAGATTAGATCAAGGGCTGAAATTAAATGCTCATATTTTATTTCTAAAATATTAATTTCAGTCACCCACTTAAATTTATCAAAAAATGACTTTAATGCTCTAAAGTCAAATTAAGTGCTTTTACTTAAGTCATTTAATGCAAGGGTCACTTTATGTCCCCTCTATAAGTGACTAAGGCAACTTCCATAAGTACAAAACTAACAGTCTAAACAAGCTTTGTTGGGAATTGAAGTGTTTATTCACTTTGTGGAGGAGGTGGACTCTAGAGAAACCTCTAAGGGCTCTTTTCCTCTTTTCTCATGTGGTGAAGAAGATTGTATATTTTCTGGTTATATGTTTAGTGGTCCTTTTGTTGTTACTGGAAACACCGTCTTAAAAGTGGTTTGTTGGTTTTATGTAGGAGTGGATATAGTTGTGCTCAGTGGACTCTTTTTCTTATGAATATGTAGATCTGGATGGTTCATGCCCTGTGGGGGTTTTTGTATGAATTGAAAAGTCTCTGCTGGATATTTGTAGGGGGTGTTGGGACTGTGTTGTCTTGGACAAAGCTCAGTATATGTATTTCTATACCTTTTAATATGAAGTATAGAAGTTTTTACCTGGTGGAAAAAAGGGTCAGGGAGATCAATCTGGTGCTGGAAGATGAATTTCCATGTTTTCAGGCAAGACGACTAAGCAGGAAAGGCTGGTCTTACTGGAAAGATTTGTGGGACGCAGAAGACTGATCATGGCTAGACTGGAAAACCATTGGCTATAGGAATTCGTTGTTAGCCTCAGACAGAAACAGTGTTAAAAATCTCTAAAGCATTATTCCTGAAGATCTGTCCAAATTAAATAATGCTATACATGACCTTTTATGGAGTCTTTGAATACAACAATCAACAGTTGGATAAAAAACACATGCTGCCTCTTACGTTTAACGCTTAATCGTTCTCTTCAGATCCAGGGTTTAAATGGCTCGCTGAATCGAGGAAGGTGTGGTCCTTCAAGTTTTCCTATAAAAACTCATAGGTTTATATCAAGGGCTGCCATTTAAAGCTCTGCTGGAAAAAAGCTGGTCTCACTGATGGCCAATGTTATCAACTTATCACTGCCTCAAACTGGAATCATTAAGCACTTTTTGTGGGGCTACCAATTTGCTTGCCAATTAGAATTTTGAGTTGATAAAGGGATAGTTACAATTTTATTGTACGTTTAATTTCAAATTTTATCTCCACAAATCTGAAATTTAATTTCGTTAGCTACTAAATTTAAACGTAATTATTTTGATAACGCAAACATTTTATTTTTATATATTTTTAGCTTTATTATCTTGATAATGTCAGGATTTCATCTTTATATATTTTATTATATTAAATATTAATATAAAACAAGTATTTACCAAATTAAGAAAATACAAAATTGATAGGTCAAATCAATTTGGAGTGAAAAAATGATTCAAGCAAAATATGCAAAATAAAACTACGTTTTTAAAAGAAATTCTTTGACATTATTTCTTCTTCTATGCTATTAAAATCAAATTCTTTGACATTATTTCTCCTCTACAAAAATGTGTCTTTTAATAAAAAAAAGATAATAATTTTTTTATAGATTTTAATGAAAATATTACAAATATAATTAAAAAAATTATATTTGTTTTTTTTAAAATTAATATTCATAAAAATTTAAACAAACGACTTTATACAAAAGTACCTTAACAATACATCTATTCATTTTTTATACCTATTTTTATTTTTATTTATCATGATGTTACTTCTTTATTTATACTTATACAACACCTATTCATTTTTTATTTATTTTTTACATTAAGATATTACTTCTCCATTTATACAATAGGCAATTAAATACAAGTGGACACATTAAATTTGTTAAGAAACAATTTTTCTTAAATACACATCAACTTTTTAATTTATTAAATTTTTTTGTTTTTGTCATTATCGCATTATTTCTCCATCTATACTATATCAATTAAAAAATATAAATTTGAGTTAAAATAATTCTTTAACCTTAATTTTCTCTTTGTCTCATAGGCAATTGGTGTCCATTTTAATTAAAACATTATTAAAATTTAAGATATGAATTCCATGAAAATACAAAGAATGTACATTGTGGTTATCTTTATTATATTATATATTAAAAACAATGTTATCATTATATTTTTATTGTATTGAACTTGTTTTTATGATGACGATGATGATTAACGTCCACTGAGACCAACTTTGGTCTATAGGACCTTAAGAAAGATAATACTTAATTGATTTACTTTAAAATCTTGTTCTGCGAAAAAATCTTGCCAAGAAGCTTTTCAAGCTCACTATAGTTTTGGCAAGGTTATAAAGGTTTGTATTGTAGCAAATACTATGAAACACAAATCTAATGAAGCAAGCCACTCTAAGATAAAGTGATTTCCATCATCAACGCTCATAGACTCACATAGATGACAAACCATTTTGAGGTAAAAAATGGGTCTCAAAACAAAAAAAAGTACTATCAAAATCCACTTTAAAACAACCAATCACATTCTAGAAAATGACATCATCTATAATGGTTGAGGGGATGTTTATTTGTCAAATTGTAAATGGTGAATGAAAACCCATAGTTAACTATATGAATATTATAAGTAAAGTACTCATATATTATTTTTGAATATAATATAAATGTACTAAAGTACTCTTAATGTACTTATATTTATAAAGAAAAATACTATATATTTTAATATAAAATAAATTACAAATACCAAAAAGATAAAGGCTTTATTCAAAACCAATATTATGTAATTATTTTTCTATATTTTAATATAAAATAAATTACAATTAAAAAAAAATACTTTATTCAAAACTAAAATTATGTAATTACTTTTTCAATTTATAAAATATATATGTCAAATATTTATTTAAAATCAAAATCACTTAACATTTTATAATAAAAATAATTTGTAATTAATTTTTGTTTTGTTTTTAAATACTTAATATATATAATAATCTATTATAATTATTATTTAAATATAGATATAAATATTTATTTATTTTATTAAAATATTTTTTATAACAAATTACTATATTATTCTCATCAACGTGAATATTAATATTAATACTATTTTTTTAAAGTTATATAACATTTAAGGTTTATATTTTATTATCATTTTAAAACTTCTTAAACATCTTCATCTATATCAACATAAACTAGATACACACATTCAAGTTATAAAACGAGATACATAATTAAAAATGATATATAATATATATCATAAAAAATACTAATAAAGAATTTACATATGTTTTGAAAGTGTATTATAAAAATGAAAAAAAAATGTCTTTTTTAATATAGTTTTTATATTTATATTTTACAATAGATTTTTATTTTTGATAAATATAAGTTTATACATGGTTTTATAAACATATTTTGAATATTGAAAAAGTAACTTAAATTTCAAAATTCATAATTAATATATTTTAATTTATTAGTACATTACTTTACAAGTACATTTATCATATTATATTCAAAAGTATTTTATGTACTCAAAAGTACTTTACTTTTAGTCATATCAAAGATTGTTTATTTATTTATTTTATTTTAGATATCTTTTCAATTTAACTTATAATATTTTATTATATCTTTTATGAGGCTCATTTTAGATCTCAAAATTTCCCTAATGATAAATCTAAATGTATGATTGCTGATGGTTATCTCTTGAAAGTAAAAAAAAAAACCTTTCTTACCGGAGAAATATAAATCATTTGTTTTTATTTGTTTAAATTTTATATATTGCTTGATGTTATTACTCCCTAGAGAGCTTGTGTACCTTTCTTTCCTAATTATGAAGAAGGTATTGACCTCTTGTGAGGACCGGATCCACTCTCTGTGTATATATTTGTTATTTTTAAACTAAAGAAGTAGAGCAGTCGTTTTTGAAAAGAAAAGAAAACCAGTCCAATTTGGCTTAATGGTTTCCATTTTCTTCAATGGATTGCGTAGACAAATGACCTATCCTCTCTTAGCCTTTTAACTTTGCTTTTAATTATAGCTACTGCTATTTTAAAGAGAGGAGTAGGGATCTTTTTTTTTTTTTTAATCAGATGGAAAGATCCACGGGAAACCCAACAATACTTCCTCACATTCGTGGATGGTAGAGGTGGTAAACCGCCGGCCATCCTAGCAGAAGGCCTAACCCCAGAGGACTCGAGGCTCGAACCCGTGACCTCCCCCCGAACCGAGAGAGTGTGCACACGTCTTACCAATTGAGCTAACCCTTGGGACTAGGAGTAGTGATCTTAGTTCAAGGGCAGACTTACGCCCATCCTAGTCTTTACATATACTGTTTTAATTGGTTGAGAGACAACGGATGCTAATAGTATTTTGAACTCTCTGCTATTCACCAGAGGTCAATTTTTATTTCGTATCCTTCATTATTAGTGTCCCAGTTGTCCTACGATGACAAGGTACGACTTGGATAAACTATCTTTTAGATTTTAAGTCAATACATTGATAGAAATAGGGTTAGAGCTGAGAGCTATTTCTTGAGTTGTGATGTATAGTAGAAGAGTCAAGAGCTCTTTTTCTTCCTTATTCTTGTAAATAAACTAATGTTAGTATGGGCTCGGCTCATTCTTTGAAAAAGTTTGATTTGTAGTAAAATGTTATACCTGGGTGGTATCTTTGTGTTAAGAAAATGAGGTGGCCTCTCTTACAAGAGAGTCGACTCATCTGTAAGTATAAATGGTGAAAAAGAGGCATTTTTCACTAAGGTTGAATGGTATTGAAAATGATCTTTATAGAGATTTTAAGAAAGTGGATTATAAGTTTTAGTAAATGTTCTATAGATGTATCTTTTTTTACTAGATAAATGTTATGTTTCTTTCATAATGAAACTTAAATTATATATTGGGAGAAAGTGACAAGAATAGTATGAGCATCTTCATGGTTTGCTAAACCACAATTCTAGTTTTGTGTTTAATTTATGTCAGGATAGTGAAGGCGTGATCTTGAGGCATGGCTCAAGGTTAAGAAATTAGATTTTGTTTATGAAAAATATATGTCATTGAGGTTTAAATGACTTTCAACCCTTAGATTGATTAGAGCATAATCAACATTGGTTATATATGTGCAATCAAACCTGAAGTTTGATGATGGGACAACCCTTAGTTGTTTGCACCCATTCTTAGAATCATAGTAAGGATTTATTATTTTAGATGGTATTGTTCTTGTTTAATAGGAAGACCTTGATATAAGGATGATTAATGATATACAACGTTCTCTATAAAAGAGACCAGAGATGGAAAATAAATTGCAGCGATTGTCAGATTTGTAATCTTCTTGAAGAATAAATTAATAAAATTATTAACAAATTTGGTGGACGTAGCCCTTGGTTAGGGGTGAAGCACATATATTGGTGTCCCTTTCTTCCATTTATATCTTAAAATAAATTGGAGCGATTGTACTGCAGATTTGTAATCTTGAGTAATAAATTAATAAAATTATTAACAAATTTGGTGGTTGTAGCCCCTGGTTAGGGGTGAACCACGCATATTGGTGTCCCTTTCTTTCATTTATATCTTATATGTTTTATTTATGCAATTTGACTCATGAAGAAGCACATGTTTGTATGAACATTAATGTACAATTGATTAATGATTGTAAGAATGGTCTGTGACCTTCAAGTTGTTAAGATTCTTTTAAGTGTATGTAACCTTGTATTCTTTATAGGTTTAGGATGGTGAATAGTATGTATATGTTCATATACGTTTTCCTTCTATGATGTTTAAGATTAATATGTCTAAGATGGTGTTAAGTTTTACGATTAAGTATTGGCATGCAAGCGATAGAAGGAATATTGTTTTAATGTTAAGATCATCAAAGTACACGAACTAGTTCGCTTAGAATTATGTTCAATGCATGAAGTTAATTGCATAAACTGAAATACATGAAAGGTGATACATTTGATTTCTTTATATTATAAAGATGGGTGAAGGAGAAAAGGAATACATTATTATGCTAACAATAGCTTAATTCATTATACCTATGCAAGACATATGTTATTTTTACTGATGAGCAAAGTGCAACTCAATGTACCATTGTTGAAAATTTTGCTAGAATATTTTAGTGCATAGTGAGTCTATTTATGATAAATAATTAATGGCTACTTGATGTAGTTAAACTAGTAAATGTTTAAACAGTTTCATAGGTAATCAAGGTTACGACTAGTAAGGTAAAAGTTATGATTAGCATATTGAAAGAGAAAATTAATGAGTAACATATGCAAGTAGAAGTAACTAATACAAAATTGTCAACATGACAAGTTAGATTATAAGGACATGGCCTTGTTTTCATGTAGATTATGTATGATAGTTGCACAATGATTGTGCATAAAGATAGACAATGTTATGTATAGATTATGCATTCTATAAAATATTGGTATTTAAATACACCAAGGAAGAAACTTGTTGATAGTTAGTTTTTACACTTGTTTAAAATTACATTGAGAAAAGAGAACCTGCTGTGAATAACCTTTGCAAAAAATTGTTCATATAATATATGGGTACATTTGTTAATAAGAAGCTTCACCCAAATAAAGAAAAGGTCATGAAAATTGGTAATGACAATTCAAGCCTGAATAAAGTAAGGAACAACTTTTCTTAAGGTGCAAGGAGAAGAAAAGTAGCTACGACTAAATTGTCAATAAAATAATGCATTGATATTTTACATAAGTACATATTGTTGCATCAAGTTTTGATGAGCATCCAACTAGGAACTTGTTAGTATATAGTTTACTTTATGAGATTATGATGTAACTTATTTTTGACAAGAAATTGTGAGCAAAGAATGTAGGTACACATGGTTGCAAGAAGTACTGCCACATGGGAATCAACGAGATAAGCAAAGACAAGAGATAAATCCCACAATGGAAAAATGTAACCGTTCTACAATCAATGTGATTCATTGAATACACTACAACAAAACCCTGTGATTGGCGTCTCTTTTAGCGTCCACTATCACTTTTAGTGTATTTTTCATCATTTTTTGGACAAAGTGGATGCTTTTCCACGGGATGACGCTTTTAATGGCGTTATTTGTGCCCCTTTTTAAAATTTGGCGTTATTTTGGATGCTAATTATCATCCCAATTAACATCCCAATTAGCGTCCCAATTAGCGTCTCTTTTTAAAATTTGGCGTTATTTTGAACGATAATTAACATCTCAATTAGTGTCTCTTTTTAAAAGATGGCGTTATTTTGGACGATAATTAACATCCCAATTAACGTCCCAATTAGCTTCCCAATTAGCATCACAATTAGCATCCCAAATAAAGTTCCAAGTAGCATCCAAAAACGCATCCCATATAACGCCCATAATAGCCTAAAAAAATATCATGAATAACATAACACCATATATTAATCCAGGGTTAGCGACAGGAATTGCGCCATGAATATCGGAAAGAAAAACATCCAACATAGCGCCAACTATAGAGCTAGAAATTGCGCCTAGAAAACATCCAACATAACACCCAATATAACGCCTGGAATAATGCCATAAATTCGAAAGGAACCACACTAGGAATTGCACTAGGTTTAGAGCTAGGAATTGTGTTCGAAAGACGTCCGACATAACGCCATATATATCAATGTCAATGATCATGATTCATGTGATAGTACTTTTGGATCTTGATTTATCATACTGGTACCTAAATGATCGTAATCATGAAAATTTTAGATCTTGATTAATCCTAATGAGAAGTAAATTATCTTAATGTCACCTAAATTGCTCTAACGACATTTGAGTGTCCCTAACAACATTTGATAGACCCTAATGGCATCTGATTGACCCCAACAACATGACAATGATGCATTACGATAATTATGATGGAGCATATGGATATGATTTGATAAGTGTAAGACTATATCATCCATTCTTGTGAGGTAGTAGAGTTCCTTGCTCATTATTATCACAATTATATTTATGATGACCTAGATGATGACTACGACGATGATAATGATGTTGATTTATTGTATAATGATGATGGCGACGTGGATGTCAATGATGATTATGCACGTGGTAGCACTTTTGGATCCTAATTGATTCTAATGGCACCTAAATGTCTGTAACAACATCTAAACAACTCTATTATCATCAAAATGACTGTAACGACATATGAATGACCTTAGAAATTACATGACATGAATCCTAATGGCGGTGAGTGATTAAGAACACTAATGGCATATGAGTGACCATAACGACAATGATGCCGATGATTTTGTTGATGATGTACTTAATGCTGACGATGATGATTAGGACGATATTGATGTACCATATGGCATTGATGATGATGATGACAACGTCGATGTCCACGATGATGATGCATGTCATAATACTTCTGGATATTGCAAGACTTGAGATATTGGAGTTAATAACCAGTAATATAGGTTGTGAGGTTTCGACCATAAAGATATTGTTAGCCATTAGGTTTTAGATTGATTGATATGGCCATTGGGTTTAGTAGTCCCCGGACCCACAACCCCCACACCCCCTTGTAGAAAGTTAGTACAATACCACCTATCATGGTGCTACCAAAATGTCACCCTATAAGGTTGTTTTGGAAAACACCCCCATCCATACCATCATTTTTACCAAGAACATCTAAGGCACAAGAAGTGGATATCAATCTTAACATAAAAAGCTAACTTTCTTTGTACTCTTAAGAACATTTGGTCTTGGTTTAAAATGGAATGACAAAACAAGAATTTCAATAATGCTCATAGTGTTTTTTTTTGTAAATAAAATATGTATTACTGCTTAAAACCGGTTACAGTGGAGCCACAAAACCACAGGCCCAAGACAACCCACTCAGGATTCTTCCCTTCCCATTTACATTCAGTTTACTAGATATTCCCCAACCCCAAAAACCGGGAGAGTTCCCAATATGGAGATATCAATCCCTAAAATAGATACAGAGCTACCATCCTAAGTGCTGAAAGCATATAGATAACAAGACTAAACAGACCTACAGGCCGAATACATAGACGCATAGACATAGACAGAAATACAAAAGAGATCCCATCGGAGGCTCATGGATGCACTGAGGACCCTGGGCTTGGGCCTTCAATTTGGATTTGTACTCCTGGATGCAGAACCACTTCAACCTTGCGCACCTCTGGAGTAGTGCAGATGTTCCTCCCACCAGTACGGCGGCCAGACCCCCCCACCGAATGCTGCTCCATCCCCGGATGATACAATGCACTACCCAAGCAGGAAGCAATATAGTCCACCTTCCGATGCATGAGATGGAAGTTCGAGCTAAGAGCTTCGACCTTACTGTGAATATCCCAACATTCTTCGTTATGATCCTTCCAAGCCTTGACAGGCTCTTCATCTCCCTCCTTCTTTGCCATCACCTTTGCAAGCCTCTCCTCTACTTTTGCTACTGCACTGAGGTTCGACTGGGTATCCAAATTCATGAGAACCCAGTATATCATTACCATCCTGTCATGGGCCGAGGCTCTTCCCGCAGTGGAGCCAGGGTCGGAGATCTATCCATCCACCTCCTCGCAGACCTCCTCAATCGGCATAGCCTTCACCTGGTCCCAGAGCGCTTTTGCCACGTTCTCCATGGCAATCCTGGAAATGAGCGGTATTCGGTCTTTGAAAGCCTTTGCAACTACCTGAGCCTGCAATTGGGCCCTAGTCGCCACTCTCTTCCCCTCCTAAATGATATCTTTACCTTTGCCGCGACTGATAGCCGGTCCCATACTGCCCCTTGGTTTCCCCAGATTACCTCGAGGCGGGGCCATCTTGCGCTTCACAGACTTACTCCTCACTTAAAAAATTGGTTCTCCTTCTACCCACAGCTCCCACTCTAACCTTAGCAGGCTGCCTCTAATTCTCCTCTAAGCGTAGGTAGTTGCTTCTGCTACCTTCTTCGGATAAATAACCAAAATTCCCATGAGTGCGTTAACGGTTCTGACCTCGACAATGATGGCCCATATCCAACCACCTTTCGTCCCCATACCTCGCACATGATACAGTTTTAATGCCTTCATCATACCTGGTTCAGCAATCCGTGTGGAGTCTGAACGACCATTCCTCTCATGATCTCCTTCATACCCTGTCTTAATGGACAGATGATAATCCTAGATTACCATGATCTTAGGCCACATGCAAAACACGCGCTAAAGGAATCGATTCGTGGGAGGACCTTGCTGCCGCTTGTCCCTGCCATGTTTCTCTCTCGCACTTCCCATCATCTGTCCCTTGTCACCCATATCTTGAGTGGCCAAATGACGACATATGGGAATCCATTGCTCCTCCTCGAATTATTCTATCTGTCCCCTCTGCGTGGCCCTGACGTCATTGACACCGACATTAGCCATTAAATCTGCCACCTAGTTTGCTTCTCCTGACATGGTGAAAGGATAACGCCGAATACGTCACTACCATGGATCGAAGTCCATCCAGCCTGCTAGCAAGGCGCCAACTGGATGCCACCTTCTCTGTTGATTTTCCATTAGCCAACTGCCGTGCCATTTGGATGAGGATCCCAGAATCTCCTTCTACTATCACCGACAACCACCCATTCACAATGATAATTTGAATGCCCTGTATCATCCCTTCTAGATCTACTGAGTTATTGGTGTCTATTCCTAATGAAACGAAAAAAGACCTGAATAATTTCTCCATTATAGTTTCTACAGACCCCTCCATATCCTGCATCCCCTGGATTGCCTCTGGCTGCTCCATCAAAATTTACCTTAAAGACTAAACTCGATGGGGGAGACCATGACATCGGGCTCTCCACTCTATAGGATCTTGGTTTTTGGAGTAGCTCATTGATGACTGCCCTATCCAGACCCCAAGCCTCCGCTATTCTCTTTTTCGGCCCTACGAATTCCTTATCCTCATCACTCCATTGCATACTGCACACAGTCTCCATCAAGTTGGTTATTATGGTTTTCCAGGCTTCCTCATGACAGTGTTGTTTTCCCCTAAAAATTCTACTGTTCCATTCCTTCCAGATTACCCATATCACTGTTCCTGGAAAGGCTTACCATAGAAAATGTAAGATGTTGTTTTTGAAAGCCTTAGGGTTCCAGTCTCTTAAGGTTTGATCCGGGTTCCCTCTGCTTCTATTACTTCTCCTGAATATTTGTGCTCCTTTGTCCCAAAGGTCAGATGCGAATGTACACGCATCAAGAAGATGGTCCATGCTCTCCTCCTAGTTAGCACACATAACACACCGAGATGGCCCCTGAATCCCTCTACGCCTCAAGTTTTCCCCTGTTAGGATTGTGCATCTAACCACAAGCCAACAGAAGGTGGCCACCTTTGGCCAGGGATTGGAGGCCCATACTTTCTTCCAAATATCATCTTCCTCCTCCTGCCCCCTTATTTTAATGTTATATGCCTCTTTTATGCTAAACGTCCCCTTCTGAGAGTATCCCCATCCAAGTTTGTCATCCCCGTCCCTGATACGAATGAATCGCTCTTGTAATTCCTCCCTAAAGGCTCTAATATCTTTTGCCAAAATTTGATCGTCCTGGTTGATCAGCATCATCCACTTTTTCCTATCGTCCTGAGGATTTCCTTCCCAATACTGATGAACCTTTTCTTTACCTTCTTCCAGACATCTGATCCTGATATGCTACCATTTTTGGGTCAACCCCTACCTTTGGGAGTTGATTCCATGAGTTGTCCCAAAAGTTGGCAAGGTTTCCAAATTGAATTTCCCAGAAACTATGCTCCTGGATCAATCTTCGGCCTTCCCTCGCCTTCTGCCATATGTGGGATCCCTGGGGGTCCCCATTGAATCGAACCAGCTGAGAGATTGGCCATCCCCTCGCATATTTAATGTGCCATTTCTTGGGCCAAGGCTCCTGCTTATAATTGCACCACCACCATCGTATCTTGGCTCCTTGCACCTCCCCCACCACTTCAGGGTCTCTAAGGCCAAGGCCCCCTTTCTCCTTAGGCATGCTTACCTTCTCTCAGCTAACAAGGGAAAATTTAGATTTACTTTCTCTCCCGGCACATAGGAAATTTTGTTGGATGCTTCTGATTTCCTTTAAAACTGACTTTGGAGCAAATAGGATGGAGAATAGATACATCGGCATGGCTTGGAGGACTGACTTGACCATCACTAACCTCCTAGGAAGGTTTAGGGGCTTGAGAACCCAACTCGCCAATCTAGCCTTTAACCTGTCCAGCATGTCCTACCAGGAAGCCTGCCTAATGATTCCTTCTCCCAAAGGGACCCCTAGATACTTAGTTGGCAGCATTCCTTTCTGAAATCCCAAAATTCTCCCAATGTATCTCTAGGTTATGAGCGGAGTGTTGAAGAAAAATATCTGGGACTTCTCAGGGTTAACTTCAAGACTCGATGCCTTGGCAAAGGTCACTAGACTAGTTTTGTAGGCTCTCGCCTCTTGGACTGAAGGGTTCCCCATCAACATCGTCTCATCCACAAACTGTTGGTGAGTTTGCTTGTCCATATCCTCATAAAATGATAGTCCTCTGATCCTCCCCTGCCCTGCCTAAGCTTTGATGAGTTTGCTTAGCCCTTCTGCATCCAGAATGAAGAGAAATGGGGATAGGGGGTATCCCTATCCGATCCCCCTAGAAGGAAAGCAAATCCTTATCAGGAAGCTGTTCAGGAGGATTGAGAAGAAAGGAGAGGATACCAGACCCATGACCTACTCCACCCATTCCTGACAGAATCCAAAAGTCTGAAGCACCCTCTCCAGATACTTCCAACTGATCTTATCATAGGGTTTGGCTCTATCCAGTTTGATAAGAATACTTGGGCTTCTAGTGCATTTTAGTGAGTGACTAGCTTCCTGTACCGTGATAATACCATCCAGGATTTGCCGTCCCTCAATGAAGCCTGATTGCTCCGGGCTAATGAGCCCCGAAAGTAGGGGTTCAAGTCTGTTTTCTATGACTTTAGCAATTATCTTGTAAATCACATTACATAGAGCTATGGGTATAAACTTACTTGGAACATCCACACCCTCACTCTTCAGAATTAGAGATAGGAAAGTTGAGTTGAAAGCTTTGAGCACTCCTCTGCTTTTCTGTAATTCCTCAACTATGGACCATACCTCCTCTTTGATTATGTCCCAAAAGAAATGAAAGAAGTTGGATGTGAACCCATCAAGGCCTGGATCTTTCCCTTAAGCCATCTGCTGCATTACCTCCTTGACCTCCTGCATGGATATAGGCTTGGTGAGGCTCTCATTGTCCTCCCTCGATACTGATCTAGGAGTCAAAGATGTGATCCTATCAATATCCCGTTTCCTCTCAATGTTGTCTTCTGTCATGATTTCCTTGAAGTGGCTGACTAGCTCGTCCTCAATTTCCTCCCTGGTTCCCACTTGTGTCCCATTGGGCTTTTTAAGATTGTATATCTTCGACCCCAACCTATTGCTAATTGTAGAGCTATGGAAGAATTTAGTATTTTTGTCTGCCTCCCTTAGCCATTTGACACGTGACTTCTATTTCTAGAATATTTCCTCTGTCTGTCCTTAGCTTCCAGCTGGGCACAAAGGTCTTTCTCCTTTTCTTTTAGCTCCAGGTGCCACCTAGATTCCATCCCTTTTTTCTGGATGAGATTTATTTCCTGAACAATCCTTTTTTTGTCCTCAAATATGTTGCTAAATTCTTCCTTGTTCCATGTACGAATGTTGGCCTTTAGTGCCTTGAGCTTTTGTTGGAAGCTGTACATCCTTCCCCCCCCTAGGTCATCCATCTCATGCCACCACTGTTCTACTAGACCCTTGAAGTCCTTGTGTTCTAGCCAGAACTTTTCAAAACGGAAAGGTTTAGGCATATGAGCCGCCACCCCATCCCATCTTAGACACACGGGCCAGTGGTCAGAGCCAACCACTGGGATCACATTCAATCTTCCCCGCATCCCTAACCATATTCTCTATCACCAAGAATCGATCTAATCTCAAGGCAACCAGACGGTCTCCTCCTCTCCTATTGTTCCAAGTAATCCACCCATCCCCAGTTTCTAAGTCCACTAGGGTGCTTTGGGATAGGGCTTCCCGAAATTCCTCCTGATATTTTTCCAACATCCTTCTTCCCCCCTTCTTTTCTCAGAGAGATGTTATCAGATTAAAATCCCCACCTATAATCTAGTTTCCTTCCTTGGCCATTACACAGAGCCAGCACAGGTGATGAACAAATGCCTGCTTTTGTGGGAAGGCACTCGACCCGTATATATTCACAATTGTCCCTCTGATTTTTGTTCCTAAGATTTGGAACTATGCTAATAGGGAGAAATGAACAGCTCTCCACTCTAGTAGATCCACCACTCTGAGTTGCCATAAAATGGCCATCCCCCCTTTCATGCCATCTGTGTCTTATGTCATAACCTTACTACCTTTCCATATCTTTTGCCCTATCTTCTGCATTGTCTCAAAACTACACTTGGTTTCTTGCAAAAAGAGAATGTCTGGTTTTCCTGCTTTATTTTCCTAGCGAGGGTTCTAATCCTCCTTGGGTGGTTACACCCCCAAATATTCTAGGTAACTATATTCATAGGGTAACTTTAGTTACTTCAGAGAAGGCCGCCTTGATCGTGGGATACTGGCCTGATTCGATTAGCTTGACTCCAATTTCTGCTATCCTCTGCTTGTTCATTTTTTGACCTCTCTTCTGATCCTCTTCCGGCGTTTTCCTCTTGCTGCCCTTCTTCCCCTCCACACTTATCCATAGATCCTTGTGCGCTTTAGATCGGATAATAGCCTATTTAAAAATTTCGATATGATCTCGGGATACATAGCCTGAACCTGCTTTCCTACATTCTTCTTCTAGTGCATCCAGATCCAGATCTCTGAGTTCCATGTCTTCCGCTTTGTCTTCTTCCATGATGACTGGCCTATTTCCACTGTTGCTCTCATCAGCTACCTCCTTCATCTCGGAATTCTAGGCCTTGGCTGAATCTCCTTCTTCTTTCGCTTGTTCCTCTTCCACTTCCTCCAAGACCTGGAACGGGTTTGAAGAGCTCGGGGGTTTTCCAGATCCTTCCTTATGCGCTCTTTTCCCTCCATTACTCCTGCCCCTCCTCCTATTTTTGACCTATTTGAATCCATCGTTTCCTGGTGTCTCCTCTCGATCCTGTGATTTCTTCTCTTGACTCCCTCATGGGCAATTCCTCCCAAAATGGCCATACTCATGGTAGATCTTGCACCGGAAAGGCAACTGCTCATAGTGAATTTGCTGTATCCATTCCTCATCATCCCAATTCATGCTTATTGCTTCAGGGAGGTCCTTTGAGAGATCCATATACACACAAATTTGTGAAAACATGGTATACCTCTAGATCCTGGTTTGCTCAACAACTTTCAAAAATTCCCCAATTGAGTTCCCAATATCACGTAGGAATTCCATATCCTAGTATTCCCCAGGAAGACCCACCAAGGGAATCCACACCGGCGCTACTGTCATATCGTCTGATTCAGGGTTGAATCATTCCTTCCATGGCTAGAGGTAAAGCCCTACCGAGAAGAAAAATATGGCCCTCCTTCCAAGATCCTGTCACGATCTTCCTGATTGAAGAAGGTGATGGTGAAAAAACCCTTCACGCCCAACTATAGGTCATAGTGACCATTTGGGCTCCATGTACTCTGAATCCATCGAACCAAATCTTTCTCCCTGGGCCAGATCCCCATGACTTTCCCAATTAAGGCCTTCTCCTTCCACATCTCTATTTTCCCTCGGATCGATTTTGATCGGATCTGGATTGCTGGGATCGTTTGTGCCCTCGGGAGGCATCCTCCCACACCCGATCTCCTCCCCTCACCTATCCCCTCTTTGTCCCCATTATTTCCCATCGACCCTCGGGTCCGCACTGTGGCTGTTGACATGCTTGTACGGGGGGGGGGGGGGGGGGGGGGGTGTTCGTAGCCCCCATCCCGCTTGAGCCAAGCACAAATCGCTCCGACACTTTCCCTTCCCCCCGCACCGTAAAAAAATCCCAATGTTCTTACTCAGGCAGATCCAATCGACGACTTACGCACCCTCTTATGTTAGGATCAATAATGCTCATAGTGTTACTTTGAATAAGTGGATCAAATGTTTTTACATCTTTGGCCTTATAAGCGGACATCTCTCAAGGAAGAAAGCAATTAGTTTCTCAAGTTTTATGGCCCCTATCAAATCTTCTAGCATTACGCTATACTATTGACCAATTTTTGATTCCCATAGGATTTATTTTACATAGTAAAAGAATGATTGAAAACATAGAGGTAAATTCCCAACTTATAACACTAGAAGATGGGAATTCACATGGACACACACAAACACACACACACATTGCATATCTAAGCTTGTGTCTATGTACTCTTCGAGAATCACTATTACTTGGAACTTTAAGTTAATCACAAAGGAGTTTAGAGATATGAGTTGAACTTATAACAGCAAGATACAATGACTTGTGTAGAGAATGGATGATGTATTTTCTTGGCGGTGAATTTCAAAGCTACTTTTTTTTTCTAATGATGCGTGTCTTATTACTTGATGCACCTTTGAGATGATTTATTTAAGCAATAGGAGTAGATGCAATATCGTGTAGAGGAGATATTAGTAAGTCTAGTATGTCAAAAATCCAAGTTCACTTTAAAACACACTTTGGATCCCCTTTACGTAGTGCATGCAATGACTAGAGATGAGGATTATTTTGAAGTGCTACAAGTATTTTTTTGTTTTCCTCCATATGAAGGTACATTTCAAGTCCCTAGGATTCAAGTGGTCATAGATGTGAGACATGTCCCTCAAAGTTGGGGAGTTTGTGGGTTTGTCTCTCTTTGATTTCCTTGGGGCGAGGTGCTTAAAACTTAGGTATTGCTAATTTACCTTGGGTACCTTCCTTGGACGAGGGAAGTGGCTTGTGGTTTTCCCTCAGTTTTCTTGTGAAATTCATTTTGCATAAAAAGTATTGCACATGTCCAGTGGATAAGTCAACACTATTGAATAAAGGTATTTCATTGCTTTGCATGTTTATAAATTAAAATGCAAAAAAAATGAGTTTCGTAATGTCAAAAAGAAAGAAAATAAAAAGGTGGATTATTATTCTAATGCGAAAAATATAATAATAAAATCAACCATTGTAGATCTACTCTAGATCTATGTTGATTAAGAAACAATTCTCTATTGATTAGAAATTTTCTTGATATTATATTATATGTTGGGTATTTTTTCTGTAAAAGACTAGTTATTTAATTTGTTTGCAGGTGGTAATTAATCGTGATCCACAATTTTCTATATCATATATTCGATTTTACCTTATTATGATTGACAAAGCATTTTTTTTGCGTCATTGCATTCCCACTTTGAAATTTTGCTTGCATTTAGCCTTGATGTTTTGATCTAAAGAAGAATAAAACTTTGGAAAAACCTTCACCAACGTAGTTGGCTAGAACTGGTATGGGAAATCACTATAGAAATATTGGAAGACTGCATTTTTCAAATATTAGTTAAAACTAGAAGAAATTTCATCATTTCCACCTAAAGCAAAATCTAATGCGTAGACAAAATTGAGCTATTGTAGTTTCCTTTCAGCAACTAACTATAAATATGGAACATGTTTTATCCATTGGGGATGTGCAGGACTAGCCTTGGTTTAAGTCATAAGAATACTTTTTTAAGCCTCATAGTTAATTTTAATGTTAACATTGGGAAACTTAATCTTAAGAATCTTGTTGGTTGGTTCTAGAATCTATGGGACTTTAAGTACAATATTTCCCCATACATATGCTACTTCTTTTCATTGTTTCTTAGCCACATGTCAAAATGAGGGGAACCATGTTTCATTTTCATTGTGGTTGGTTCTATAGAAACATGCAAGGTTCCATATGACCTTCTCATGGTTCTGTACCAACTTAGCCATATTGTATATTTTATAGAAACCACCATTAAAAATAATTTGAGAATATTTGGGGTTGTTTTTTCATCAAAGCACTTCCAAAAGTTAAGTTAACAATGATTGTGGTAAAACTACCCTATAGGTTCTTGAAATTAGAGAGTTTAAGGTGGTGTTTAAAGCCGCCCCACACATGCCTAAACTTGGAGATTGCAAGGTAGTTTGCAAATAGTCATCACTAAAAGGAAGTTTTCACTAACTCTTTGGGGTGTTCTAATAAAAGGTGTCATTACTAGTACTATTTTGGGGGATATTTTTAATATAATTTTCCTTAATATAAAATGTTTGGAGGTGGTTTTTGAAGGGACTATCATGAAGCAAAATCAGTGGCAAAGGGGTAATTTGTTGTAATGGTAGGAGAAAACAAATGACTCATCTTTTCGTGTAATTCCTATGTTGGAAAATCATGATGGTGTTGGCAATGACAAATAATTCAAAGCTATGAGATTCTTATTTTTCCTTGCCACTTTTAATATTGCATTTGAATATGTTGAAGAAAAACTCTATAGACTTGTCCTATTGTTTCATGATTCAAGTAAACATGTACATGAGCTCTATCTCTCTCTCTTGGAATTGCAACAAAAATGTTAGGTATTGTGGGTTAAATGTAATGTCACAATTTGTATTCAATTAAGATTCTATTTTTAGTTAACTTAATGAAACTAAGACTTCCTTTTATCAAAAAATGACCACTTAATTATGTTGATGTATTTGTAACTTTGGAATGTATTCACTTGTATATATTATGTATTATATTTCATTGTACCCCGATGTTCCTATCAGGAGAATCATTAATGTAATCAAGTCATGTAAATTCATAGAGGTTAACCCTCCTTTGTTGATTGGGGGGAAAAGTCCCCACAGATGAGGGGCACTAGGGTTATTAAACTCTCCTAGTGAAGTCAGCCCTTGTAAGTAATTGTCAAGTTGGAAACTAGTATAAATATAGAGTGATCCTCTCTATTTGAAAAACACACTCACTCAACTATAGCGCATGAGTGAGAGAAGAGAAGCTCGCACAAGTGAGAGAGAGAACAACTGTCTGAGATCATCTTTCTGTCTTTGGGTTTGTGACTTTTTGCATTGGTGCTCATTCTATCTCTGAGGAAGTTGCGGGGTTTTATCCTTTATGGTTTCCCTGAGGAAAACTCTTTGTGTCTCTTGTCTCTTGTGATTATTGCTGTGCATGTTATTCTCTCAGATAAGATCCTAAGATCATATTGGTTAAATGATAAAAATATAACATGGTATCAGAGCTAACCTGAGAAGAAGACACTATGCAGCTGCAGAAGCTAGGGATTCTTACTTTTTGGGTCTCTCTCTATAGATAATCAGCAAAAGGAGGCTAGTTTGACTCTCCATTGAAGGGCGCATCTTTCTGTCGAAGCATAATCTGAATCTGAATCTGAGCATTTTCAGTTTTGACCTACCACTGCTACGAGAAATTAGGACTTTTCATAGGAGATGAATTTTTGACTGAGCCCAGCATAGGATTGATATCCTCCTCAAAATCGAAATTTAGAGACCAAGATCAAAATTTTTGGTTGGGTAAAACTCCAGGAAAGTCAAACCCTAATTTGACCCCGGACCCAAAAACCCTAAAATACTAAAACTAATAGTTTTGGTACATTCGCTATATCTCAATATAGGAGAAGGATCAGGAGCCAAAACTTTTATAGGTTGAAGATAAATTCTTGATGTACCCTGTGTAAAAGTTTCAGCCTCATGTTCGCTATATTCTGGGAGATATGATTCCTCCAAATTAGGGTTCTATCCTCTCCCTGGATTCATTATTAAACAATACACCTAGGGAAAATTGCAATATCTCAGGGTACGAAGGTCCAAATGAAATTTCACAAGATTTTCGAGATAGGGAACAGACTGTACACTTAGTGGTAAGAGTTTTAGACTCTGAAGCTAAAACAGTGACACGTGATAGTCTGTACAAGTTCGCTATGATGAACAGCCCTGAAATAAGCCACCTTGGGAAAACTCTCATAAATCCCAATTGGTGAAACCAATTCTACTCAAACCTATGGTGTTGGAAATAAGACAGACGAGGCTACCTCAGTGCGAATATTCAGACATAGAGGAGCAATAATTTCAGATATATTGTAGAAACAATATCAGGAAATTATGTAGAAGAAATTGAAGAAAACTAGGGCATCAAATATTTTGTAGTTCTAATCATAGTTTTGGGAAAATGAGGATGCTGCTCAGCTCGCCTTGAGGAGGCACATCTTTCTATCCAATCAGATTTGAAAGATTCCAAGTTTTGAAAATTAGGGTTTCTCTGAAAAACTTTATATCAGCCAAATCTGGAACCAGGACGGACACCTCAAATCGGTAAGATCTAATCTTTTGATATTTACATTTGAGGTTCTCATTTTAAAATGAATAATCACACCAGCTTGATGACAAGATTGGTGAAGCTGACAACTTCCAAGCATGGAAGTATAGGATCTCACTTGTTTTTGAAGAAAATTAATTGGACACCTACATAAGTGGAGGGGTTCCAGTTCCAGAGTGAGATGAGGTTAAAATCATTACATAAGAAGAACTTGGTCAAGGCCAAGAGGATCACCTTATATCAAAAGTGTCTTCCCTAAAGAAACCTAAAGAGATGTTTGATTCCTTTACCAATCTATTTTGAAGGGAAAAATATAAATAAGAAGAAGTATAGGAACTCCATGATCCTTGAATAAATTGACTTAGATCAATATTTCAGTAAAGAAGTTATAAGAGATAGAGGGAGATGAGGCTAAGGTTAGAGCCAAGAGAATCATTGCAGATTCTATTGAAGATCATCTCATCCCTCATGTGTCATCCTTGAAGACACCAAAATGAAGTGTTTGATGCTATGATGAAGCAATTGAAGAATAATAAGATATTTTTATAACCACCTTGAATGGCCTACCAGGATCATGGGATTAATTCATTTGAGGAATGTGTGCCAGAAGGAAGTGTTTACCTTCAGCAGACTTTGGGAAGATTGCACACAAGAAGAAGATCAATTCATAATAAGAGAAGAGAAAATGGGAGCAACTGAAGATCAAGCTCTCACGATCCAAAGAAGATCCCTCAAGCAATGAGGAATACAAAGGAATCAACTCTTGAAGAACTTCTTATCCATATTAGCATTTGGATAAGAAATGATGTTGTTATGAATAAAGAAGATGATGAAGTTGAAGGCTCAAGAAGGAGTCTGCCCACAAAATGAATAAAGATTAGTACTCAATTGTCATTTCATGATATTATTTTGTTATGCATTTGTTTATATTCAGTTGATGTGTTATGCATGATAGAATGTTTGCATTAATGAACATATACTACTAATATGCATGTGATGGGTAAGTAGCCCATGGTGCTATACAACTCTCCATTGCTACTTATCTAGAATGAAACCTCTTTGCTGGCATATTGGATTAGTGCACAATATCAATGATGCCATGGTAGAGATGGAAGGAATCTAGAAAGTTTATGTGAGATATGGATGAATGTTGTATTGACTAAAATAGTTGCATGATTATATCTTTATGCATAATAATTTTCCGTTATAAAATGTTTCTAACCATACAACTAATGCATTTGACTTGTAGGAAAGATCGCATACAACTGCCTACAAGAAAAGAAGGATGAGACTTGTTTCGAAGAACAAGTGATGTCAGTTCGAGAAATAATACAAGATGAAGCATAATATGACGATACTTTCAAAGAAAGAAAGAGGTATCAGACACAGTGCAATTATCTGACATTGTTGAGTGACATCATTGATGAAGAACCTTCCAGCTATGAACAAATAGCCAAGAAGAAAGGGAAGGAGTGCACTAGTTCAAGAAGAATGATGTCTAGGATGCGTTATCGAGATCTGAAGGGAAGTCCATAGTATCTCCCATATGGATCTACAAGATCCAACATGCATTAGATGACAACATCATGGGCTATGAAGCAAGATTCGTAGCATGAGGCTTCTCACAGAAAGAAGGAATAGACTACGAAGAGACATTTGCAGCCGGTGGGAGTTGAAACACATGACAATCGACAGACTCATGTGTGCAAATTAAAGAAGGCCTTATACAAGCTCAGAAGGCACCCATGGGATAACACATACATGAGGAGCTTGAAGATCACCTAGAGTGATGAAGATCTTAACCTTTGCTACAAGGTTGAAGATGAAATCCTATAGAGGATGACAAGCTCATAGATGAGTGCAAGAAGAACTTTTGAAAAGGTTAAATATAGAGGATATTGGTATCCAGTGACCCTAGATGGATACGTAGAATATTAGTAATAGAGGATGCTACTTGTCACTCCAGTACAAAATTTTTCAATGCATAGAGTACGAAAGGAAGAGGGAGAATGATGCTTTCCTTCAGAGGGAGTGACTGCAGAAGATCCCGAGGTTTGATAGGATGGAAAGATTACTAATGACTCTAGGCTGTACTGAGAGTAAAGTGGATTCCAACCATTACTTCAAGGTTGAAGGTAAAATACCAGTGATGCTCCTGTTATATGTTGGTGACTTGTTCCTAAAAGAAAAGAGGAACTCATTAAAGTTGCAAGAAGGAGACTTGCTGCCGAGTTCAAGATGAAGGACTTGGATATGATGCACTATTTTCTAAGCATGGAGGTGTGGCAAAATGTGGATGGAATATCCCTGGGACAAGGGAAGTATGCCGTGGATATCCTGAAGAGGTTTGGGATGATGGACTGCAAGGCCATGACCACACCTATGGCATCGAACCTGAAGCTACTGAGTGATGCTTCATCAGAATTAGTTGATGCTACGATGTATTGTCAGATGATTGGGTCCTTGATGTACTTGAGGAATATGAGACCAAATATTTTCTTTGCTATGAACACATTTAGCCAGTTCCTGACGGATTCGAGACATGTTCACCTGATGGTTGCAAAGCATGCAGTGAGGTACCTAAAGGGTACAGTTGATTATGGGCTCAAGTATGAGGCAAATCAGAACATTAAATTGGAGGGTTATGTGGATTTGGATTGGGTAGGAAGTGCCATTGATAGGAAGAGCACTTTGGGGTGCTGCTTCAGTATGGGATCAGGTGTGATCTCTTGGTTTAGTAGGAAGTAGTCCTATGTGGCACTGAGTACAGCCAAAATAGAAGAGGAGCAATGAAGCTCCAGTTTGTGATCCATATTGAGATCTCTCGAAAGAGGGAGTTATAGCATAGCTGGTGAGATAGGTTATTTGAGCATAAAATCCCGACGAAGCTCATAGGTTGCTCATATGTAAACAATTCTATAAGTTGTCCTCGGATGTAATCAATCCTAGTGAAGCTCGCAAGTTATCCTTGGACATAATCAGCCTTGATGTGATTCTATGCTAGAAATGACCAGAGTGAAGTATGATTACTTCAGGGAGAAGCTTGGTGTTCTCTAGATAGAGGTTCCTTCCAAGAGGAAGTGACGAGCCTATGAGCCTTTCTAACATGGTGGTAGGATTGGTTCCTCCCATGGTCAGATGTAAGTGATCTGCCTTTCTGACATGATGGAAGGATTGGTTCCTCCCATGGTCGGATGTAAGTGTTGTGTCTTTCTGACATGGTGGTAGGATTGGTTCCTCCCATGGTCATATGTAAGTACTGAGCCTTTCCCCGGATGGTAGTAGGTGTGTCCTACCATGCCGACGGATGTAAGTGCAGATACTTTCCTCGAATGGTAGTAGGTGTGTCCTACCATGCCAACGAATGTAAGTGCAGAGCCTTTCCCCAGATGGTAGTAGGTGTGTCCTACCATGCCAACGGATGTAAATGCAGAGCCTTTCCTCGGATGGTAGTAGGTGTGTCTTGCCATGCCAGAGGATGTAAGTGCAGAGCCTTTTCCTAGATGGTAGTAGGTGTGTCCTACCATGCCAGTGGATGTAAGTGCTAGGGCCTTTTCCTAGATGGTAGTAGGTGTGTCCTACCATGCCAGTGGATGTAAGTGCTGGGGCCTTTCTCTTGATGGTAGTAGGTGTGTCCTACCATTCCAGTGGATGTACGTGCTGGGGCCTTTCCCTGGATGGTAGTAGGTGTGTCCTACTGTGTCAGTGGATGTAAGTGTTGGAGCCTTTCCTATATGACAGTAGGTCTTTCCTATCATGCTGGTGTATGTAAGTGCTAGAGCCTTTCCCGGATGGTAGTAGGTGTCTCCTACCATGCCGGTGGATATAAGTGCTGGAGCCTTTCTCGGATGGTAGTAGGTGTGTCCTACCATGCAGATCATATAAGCACTAAAGAAGAAGACCTACATGGAGGCTAAGCCTACAACCAACATGAAAAAGGGTTGGCTTTGTAGAACTTCCTATGACGAGTAGAATTGAGAGATAGCACCATTTTCTCGAGATAGCGGGAGCAGTGATGATGATGATGATCTAGCATTGATGATGATCCTGTGATGAAGAACTGTGCCGATGAACTGTGTCAAGAGAATACCTTCATAGTTAAGAGGTAGTATTGATGTATTTGTAACTTCGTAATGTATTCACTTGTATATCTTATGTATTGTATTTCATTGTACCCTGATCTTCCTATCGGGAGAATCATTAATGTAATCAAGTCATGTAAAGTCATAGAGGTTAACCCTCCTTTGTTGATCACGGGGAAAAGTACCCACAGTTGAGGGGCACTAGGGTTATTAGACTCTCCTAGTGAAGTTGGCCCTGGTAAGTAATTATCAAGTCAGAAACTAGTATAAATAGAGAGTGCGCCTCTTTATTTGAAACACACACTCACTCAACTGTAGCGCATGAGTGAGAGACGAGAAGCTCGCACAAGTGAGAGAGAGAACAACTGTCGGAGATCATCTTTCTGTCTTTGGGTTTTATTTTTTCCATTGGTGCTCATTCTATCTCTGACGAAGTTGCGTGGTTTTCTCCTTTATGGTTTCCTCGAGGAAAAATATTTGTGTCTCTCGTCTCTTGTGATTATTGTTGTGCATGTTATTTTCTCAGATAAGATCCTAAGATCATATTGCTTAAATGATAAAAATCAGCTGATTTAAAATAATGTTATGGTCATGTAGGTTCCTTTCCTTGTATGGTCAAGTTTCATCCCAGAAAATTATTGTGAGCTGAGCTTGAATGTTTTTAGCCCTCGCGGCTAAGATAAAATTGAGTCATATTGGTTCAAATTTTCATGTGCTAGTGGAAGACCGAGCTAATCATATTTATAAGTAATGTGGTTAAGTTCTCAGATGGAAATGGGTGGGTGATATGAATCCACATGAGTCTATTAGCAATGGCTTCCATACTTGTTTTGTCGATCATGATCATGCATGTAGGGAATGGCATGAGATGTTGCAGGTGACTATATGCAAGGATGTAAACTCATATAGTATAGCTTATACATTTTGGATCGACATGAAGGTTAGCCAATTATTTAGTTTAAATGGTTTTAAATTTGAGCATCTTTTGCATTGGCTTACAAATACAGTCAAGATGAGAATAATATTATACTTCAACTATAGTGAATTAGATTAGAAGTTTTTCTACATGATTTATGTTAGTTTGCAGTAAAAAATCTCTTTTTGTATAAAAATAAAAAATTTCAAAATAGTTTTCTTTGTGGGTCAATTGTACTCTTTGAAATATGCCCTTCAACATGTAACCATGGATTTGGTTAGATCCCCAAAATATTTAGATATTATGAATAATATCAAATATAGGTCCTTTTAGCTAGAGCTAAAACTTTACCCTAGGAATAGTTTGCCACTGTCTTCTAATCAAAGGCTATTTCTGAAGTACTTCAACAAATTATGTTGATTGGTAGTTAAGGGAAAGAAACAGAGGGTAAGAGAATTTAATTTCTGGATTTAGAAGAAGTAGCCTCTCACTTCAACATTCATGTTTCTAAGCACACATTGGAGTCCATTCAAATCAATTTCAACTACTTCTGCATGACCTCCACCTTTGATTTCTATCAAAGAAGCCGACAAATTTTCCACTTTCACTTGGAAAGAATTTGGCAGTCTTGTTTCCACTATCAAGGATTTGGATTAACACCATTTCCTGCTGCCTTTAGGGGTTCCATTTATCTTATATGAGAAACCTTTTTGGGAAGAGTAGCTACTATTTTTGGAGGTGGGTGAGTAAATATGGTTGTGCTCACTTTAAAATGTTATAACCATGCTTGGATTCACGCTAAAGTGAGTGACTGAGCCACTGTCACTAAATGCACTTCCTTTTAATTATGGAGTGTGACGACCTTCATGTCTCTAACTAACCATCCAAAGACTTTGCTTTATATGAAACACAATTACCAAATACATCTCCAATATTTGGCAGTTGAATAGTAACTGCCCAAGCTAAGCACATATTTTCATTGGTTTCAGCACAAGGTTCTCATCTTTCTCCATCAAATATTCATGTAATTATTTAATTTGGCTGATTTTCAATTCTATTGTTGACTAGGAAATACCCGAGTTTGTTTAAATTCCCTAAACATGATTGACACTAGCCTTTTCAAACAAGTCAAGGATGTAATTAGTCTCCGATATCTCGTCCTTCATTTTTAAGTGGAAGTTGTTTCATTTCATTTTAACCACCTTTGTTAAGGATTGAAATAACTCCATTTCTCAAATTTGTAATTCAACATATTCTATACTTAATAAATCTTAGGATCACATAGTATCGTGGAAAGAGTAAAATGTCAATAACTAATAAATGTCGAAAACATTCCTTGAGATCACTTGATATTAGGAGATTGCGATGAAACATTAATCCTTCAAACATTACTGTAATAAAAACAAATATCAAATCAATTCCAATCTTGTATCATTAGTAAGTGTCAAAATTTTCCAAGTGTCAAAATCATACACAACAATCATTTCCAGCTCTGTACAATTTCTATTTTTGCTTGAAAATAAAGGTATTTTTGAACTGAGGTTTTTTACTATAATTTTTTCCAAGCTTTAGCATCATTATATAGTGTGTTGATGACTTAAAATTACAACAATACCCTCTTATTGCAATATGGTGTAAACAATGGTTATTTTGCTTGAATATCATTGTATTCTCATTTAACAACGTGTCTTCATGTCCTCTTATCATGGGTCTCTTAATGGAGTATGCTTAAATATCAAACCTTAAATAAACATAATGGTTGCTAGGTAATAGTGATTTTTGCAATTCCATTAAGCCAATTTCTTGAGTTTTGTTCAAAATTCCTAGAAAAGGTTTATGGCTTTCATAACCTGCTTGATCATATATTGTGAACTTATACAATCTATCATCCTTTGTTGACCATTAGATACTCAAAGTTGTGTATTGATAATTTTTACCATTATAGAGGACTATGTAAGTTAGGTTCCCAAATTCTTAAAGGGTGCTAGCTCAATGGATGAGCGCCCGCCTTACAAGCAGGAGGTTGGTAGTTTGATTCCTCCATGCCCTAATGATATTATAATATCAGTTAAAAATAACTAAATTAGTAACCAAAAAGTAAGAGATAAGTGACCAAACAATGAGAGATAAGTGACCAAAATTCATATATAAAATTACTAAAAATAACTAAATTAGTGACCAAAAAATGAGAGATGCGAAACTAGGCACTAAAAAGTATGCAACACATGGCGCTAATGATGAAGCCAAACATGGCGTTGATATGGTAGCAAAATAAGACACGAAACTAGGCATTAAAAAGGATGCAACACATGGCGCTAATGATGAAGCCAAACATGGCATTGATATGGTAGAAAAAGAAGACGTTAATTTGGATGCAAAAAATGGTGCTACACAAGAAGCAAAATATGGTGCAACAATATTTGGCATCGTTTTGGCAGCAAAACATGATGCAAAAAAGGAAGCAAAAATTGGTGCAAATTTGGAAGCAAAAATTGACACATATTTGGAAGTAAAACATGGTACAAAATGGGATGCTAAAGTGGTAGCAAAAATGGATGCAATATTGGATGCTAACATGGTGCTATTAAGGATGCAAATATGGCGCTAACAGGGATTTCATTTAAGAAGCAAAAGTAGACACTCACTAGGAAGGAAAATAGGACCCTATTTAGGAAGAAAACCTCGACGTTGTTTAGGAAGCAAAGTTTGACGCTATTCTGGAAGCAAAAAAATAGACGTTATTTTGGACATCATAAAGGATGCTATCTAGGAAGCAAAAACGATGTTTTTTGAGACGCATTAATTTTTTTCCATGACACGTCCCATTTAGCGTCTAGTTTGACCATTTAATGTAAAAAAAATTACATTAAAAAGGAACTCTAATTCCAGGATTTGTTGTAGTGATATTATGAAATGTTAGTAAGATGTTATAATTTAATTAAACAAAGCACATTTTGGCAAAAACATAGTTTAAATAACTTGACATGATGGGAATATACTTGTTAGAGGTTCTCAAAATTCTACTGAAAGGTTTGAGTATAGTAACTGTAAAACTATTAGGAATGTTCAGAATTACAATTTTTTTGTATTGAAGTGAAATTAATAGTCTTTGGAACATTGAGTATGCTCAGTAATGATATTTCATACATTCAATATTTCTTTTGAAATGGTACTAAGTATTTTTCATTATGATTGATAACGTTTTTAGATTATTGTAGAGACTAAACTATGGCAGTACCAATAAGACCATAATTAAAGAATTGAATATGAATATGAATATATGAAACCTACAAGAGAGAGAGAGAGCCTAGAGAGAGAGAGAGAGAGAGAGAGAGAGAGAGAGAGAGACTAATTGGATAAAGTGTTATGAACTTTTGAGCTAATCGCAGGGGATGCCCTAGATTATAAGGCTCTTAAATTTAAAAGAAACTTTTCTACACAAAAAATAATCAATTAATGAAAATGAAGTAGAAAATTGGTTTGGTGTTGAGCTTGATGGGATCTAGAGAACCTAAAGTATTTATTCTCTTTATGCATAACTACAAGATGTAATGTGACTTAGAAACAAAGACTTAATTTTCGGCATAAACAAACTAAAATATTGAAATGGTTGAACATAAAATATTTATGAATTAAGTAGAGCTTCTATGGAGCACCCTAGAGAGGTGTTAGGCTCTGAAACTTTTGATAAGTTATTACAAAGTTTCTAGAGGCTTGTGAGGTGTTATACTTTGTTGAATGCTCTATGATATTAATTCCTAGGCCTAGGAAAAGAGCTACCAGTGAACACTTAGAGGAGGTGTTAGGATTTGAAGAAGAACTCTCAGGGAGCACCGAGTTCATATGTTAGGTTCTGCAGTGATGTCCCTTGAAATGTTAAGTTATCAGTATCAAAGATACACGGGATTTTAGGTTCTATGTAGGATATACGCCTCAGAGATGTAAAACTTTGATGAAGGGTATCGTCCTTGTATCTGATTAATATAATAAATACATGTTGAGGAGTCCTGCACGTGAACTTTTGGTTTTATGAGGAGATGACCCTTGTGTATATATGCATGCCAAAATTTCTTAAAGAATATTTCAACCAAGAAACACTTGGAACATTAATACCATATGTTAGGTATGTATGTGAATAGTATTTTGATATTTTTATGCATCATGTTATGGAGAATGATGAATCATTGTTTGAAAATTTCTATTTGAAGTGAATCCTTGTATGATAATGGCGATAAAAGGACTAGTTATATGCATTGATAATGATTTTAATTAATAAATATTTTTAAAATATGTGTGAAAGTTATGATTATGCACATGTTATGTTAATTTTATACGATTACTTATGTTTGAAACCAGTGGAATGATAAAGGTACTTGTGAGGAAGTACCACCATACCAAGGGTATGGATGTAAGAGTGAAGTCTGGAAAAGGTATGAACCGTGAGATATAAATGCATAGATGATTTTACATTAGATTATAAATTTTATATGATTGACAAATGTAGTGTAGTTGCATTGATACTATGTTATTTCCATGAGGTAAAACATTCAAAGCAAAGATAATTTCTACATGGTTGTTATAAAACAATAGAAAAATGAAAGCCCATGAATGATTTTTCCATTGATTATGATTTTTATATATAGTCAAGGTATAACTGACAAATGATGTAGGTGTATCTTGAGAGCGAGACTAAGCTCTAATAGTTGGAAACAATAATATGTTTCAAAAATAAAATATGTCTTCTTTGATTCGAAAATTATGTTAAGCATATGTTTTTAGATAAATGTTGGAAATAACTTGTAATGTCTATTAAAAGAATAGGTTGAAAATTACAAAGAACTTTGAAGACATAAAAAGAAATGCCAAGGGAAGCAAAGTTACTTTAAGAAAGTCATTTGCAAACATAGTTGAGTATTAAGACAAAATATCCAAATGTACCTGTTAGGATTATTAATCCTCCCTTGTCCAAATTTGGTCATATGTCTAAATCAGGAGTCATGTCTAAATCGAGAGTCCATCCAGTCTATTTTTAGTCACTAGCACCATTGCAGGGTCCACTTGGCCTAATTGGGGCACATGTTTTAGTTACTAAAGTGTGGGGAACACTAATTGAGGCCTACTGCCACTGATTGCACTTACATGCATTAGTTTAGGAGCCTCTTAGACCAATCCCTACAATTTAGGAGCCATTGGGAGTGCCGAAACCAACCAAGGTCAGTTCAGTTGAGTTGGTGACTAGTCAAGCTAAGTTAGGAGTCAGTTACATTCAGTTCTAGTCCTCTACATTCAGTTAGTGCTAGGTTTGCATGGCTGCATGTAGGAGGGGCACATTTCTCACCTACCACAGTCACTTAGCCTTAGTCAACATTGAATGTAACACTTGAGTTGTGTTTTAGAACTCTGATGAACTCCGGTTATGGTTTAGACAAGGTCAGTTAACTATTGAGTCCTCCGACAGTGATTTAGACAAGGTCTTAGTTACCTACAGTCAAGTAGAGTATAATCAATTCGAATTTCCTCATGTGGATAAGAATTACATGTGGCTATTTAAGCCATTGTAGTTCATTGTGAAAATTATCTAATTACTCTTTGATTAATGAAAAACATTCATAGTTGCAAGCCATTTTTGCACTGTTTAATTATTCAATAACTGAGTAATTTGTGGGATCTATCCTGTGAGTTGTGTGTTTGTCCACAGATCTATATGCTCAATTTAATAGTACCAACATCGAGGACGATTACCTTTAAGGGGAGGAGTATGTAACAACCCGGTTAAAAGCACCCTAGTAAAATCACTCTAAGTATTGTGATTGTGATGATCCCATAAATACGAAAAAAGAGATTAATGATGTTATACATAAGTATACACAGATTTTTTATCAATACATAAATCAATGATAATTAAAACCATAAAGGGAAGTTATTTGGCGGTTAGGTTTTCCTCATCCAGTGGGAATTGCCGCCAAGAGGGAGAAAAAGATCTATGGCATTGAGGAGAATGGGAGTAGAGCGAGTCGAAAGGGGAATGGACTGCGATGGTTGTTGTTCTTAAGATATGTGGGAAGAAGGAACCACAAAACAAGATTTGAGTACCTTCACGAAAGAGGGAGTTCCAGTTTCACATTACAAATCTAAAGGTATGATTGCTGGTGGTTATTTCTCGAAAGTAAAAAAAAAGAGCCTTTCTTACAGGAGAAATATCATCATTTGTTTTTATTTGTTTAAATTTTATATATTGCTTGATGTTATTATTCCTGACACATAAAACTATGGAAACGTGGTTATAAAAGTTATCTACAAAATCAGAGACATTTCGGGTGAGAGGGCATCTGTGTCACACGTGTTGCCGGCTGGGCTCTGCTCCGTTGGGCCGATATATTGGCCTTTGTTGTGCTGACCATAAAGGAGGGACTGAACCTGGTTCGCAGGAAGAGAAAAGCCAACAACATTTCACATGGAGCCTCCCAGCCCCCTGAGATTGGGAAATGCATGGGGAGATCCCTTAACCCTGGGAGACGTGTCCCAGTGGAACATTGTTTTTTCTTCCCATATGTCATGCTTTAGCTACCTCTTGAAACAGGGTGTTCATCTTCTACATATTTCGTATTTCCTCTATGAGTTTTAGGGCTTGGCTTCAACCTTTTTTCTTCCCTTCAGATGTTGAATGATGCATAGTCGAGATAGACCATGGTACATGGCCTCCAAAATTATTACAACTAATCATCACCATTGAACTCCAAATATATCTTGTTGTTCTCAGTGAGAGAGGATGTCACCTTCCATATTTTGTTTAAATACCATACTTCTTCATTACCTTCTTCAGATTTCTTCAAACATAACCATGTAACCTAATTTTGCAGCGAGCCTACCATTTTCTAGTTTCTTCGACCATTCCAAAGGTACCTATTCCAAGTTTAATAAGATATGTGTTTGTGACAATCTCTTAGTAAATGCTTTCCATTTCTTTGTCGAGATTTTGTTAATACCTAATACCTCTACTTTCTTCCATCCATGTTGCTATAAATTTGTCGACGAAGGTTCTGCTACATTAACAAGTACATAAATTCATTGAATGTTTAGTCTATTCCTAGCTCCATTGATTGAGTCACAATATTACCTTTTTGTCATCCCCAATATTCTAAGCTAGCTAGTTCCCTATAAAATGAAAGCATTGTATTAGATCTTTCCATAAATGAGGCACTTGCAAATGATTTTACTAGAGTCTTGATGTGATTTTGTCTTCTATATATATATATATATATATAGAGAGAGAGAGAGAGAGAGAGAGAGAGAGAGAGAGAGAGAGATGTAATTTTTTTGAACTGCTAGAAATTAGAAGCACATCGATCACACATTGTGACACATCTGTGCACATTTTTTGAATTATTTTTGGTGTCCTCAATGTTTGACATGTTACGACACACAAGGGGATGGTGTCATGTGTGTCTACATGTCTGACTCATTGGCACACGGCATGCGGGCTTACCCAAACATGTCATATTTCTTAAGCTAACAGTAAAGGGTTGAGATTGCCATAGGTGTTGAAATAGTTAACTTTGGAGGTCCTCCCTCATAGATTATTAGAGGAATTTTGAGGTCTAAAATGGGCCTCCTAAGGAAAATAATAAAATAATAGTTAAGATAATAAAATAATATTTATTAATTTTGGAGGAAAAAAGAAAAAAAAACTACTTTTTGTGTTCGTATTTTTGACATATCTCCCTGTGTTTTTACTCACATTTTGATTGGGAGAGCTCATTGGATGCAGAATCAAATTTCGCATCCAACAAGTACCCACACTGCATACTTTTGACGGACCCCGCTACCCCAAAAACAAGAAATAACTGAAAAAAATGTGATGATGACATCATCATCTCGATTTTTTAGGTATTTCTTGTTTTCGGGGTAGTGGGGTCCGTCAAAAGTATGTAGTGTGGGTACTCATTGGATGCGGAATCAAATTCCACGTCCAATGATCTCTTCCGATCAAAATTTGAGTAAAAACACAGGGAGATATGTCGAAAATACGAACAAAAAAGTAGTTTTTTTTATGACAAATATGTCAATTCAACCATTATGGTTGACTCATTTTATTGGAATTCTATTGGTTCTTGAATTCCAACTCACAAGAACTTAGTGTTGGCGCATTTTCTTATAAGGCCCATTTTAGACCCCAAATTTGCTCTAATTTTTGGTGTGTTTGTGTGATAAGGGGGACATAAAGGGTTTGTTCCTTATGTTATTTATGTAAAATAGTGACATTTATGTAAATAAAGAAATTTTTTCTACTTTACGAGTTGTGGGTCATTTAAGTGATGTATTTAATAATTAACATTTATTATTAAAAGGGCATTTAATATTGACACTAGATATTTTAACCTAATCCTAGACTTTGGATGGGTATTTAGGAAGGTAGTTACAAAAACTAAAGTATAAAACAATGGAAAGGGGCAAAGGAGATGCACCACCACCAAGAAAAGAAAGAGGAGAATGTGAAGAAGAAGAAATTTTCCTGAGGCAAGAGTCAACACATTTCCCAAGAAAATACAACAGTATGTTTCCCAAGATAGTCGAGAAGAGTACCATACAACACTTTGACAGTATTGTACAACAACACATGTGGGCACAAATCCCAAGGAAGTCGTTGGTGCATTTATTGTAGACTGTCCAGATTGTACAACAAAGGTATTTTCAGAACATGTGACATGAATTTCGAGGAACAGAAGTGAGCATGTCATACAACAGGTACATCACATGTGGACAAATTGTACAACATGACGTACTACTATTCATTAGCACGATTTTCTAGGTATATGACCGTTGTTATAATTTTTGTGAAATTTTGTTAGTGTGGGAAAGAAGGAAAATTCTGTGTAAAGGAAATTTTTGAGTTTTCTTTTTCTTGAATAAAATTTTCCTCTTTGGGTTTTCCCCATGTAGGGGTTTTTCCCAATCAAGGTTTACTAAAATAGCTGTGTTCAATGTGCTTGTTCAATTTCATGTATTTGGAGGGAGTTTTGTTAGAAAAACATGATCGTGGAGCACTAACAATAAACAATATGCATATATTAAAACACATTACAAGAGATACACAAATATAATGTGGCTCACCCAATATGGGTTACATCCACACGGAAATTGCTAGTCGTTTATTACTATACCATCTGACAAAATGAAGGGATACAACCTGCAACAACCTCGCTGCACTTCCTCTCCACTCTCTCACAATCTTTCTCACACAATCATAGAGATTTTTTATTATAATGCTACAATACAATACACAATTATATTACAATGCTTTCCTTTTATAGGGGAATTACCATGGGAAAATACCACGGGTCACCCAATACCATGGTCCCATAAATTGTTTGCCAAAAAACATCCAAAAAATTTCTTTCAGGGACTTCGCCCCCTAACCCCCGTGGGGGGACAGTGACCCCCCGCACTCCCCTACTGGGTTGAGTGTATAGTAAAAATGGGATACAAACAAGGCTGAACAATAACGTATTTGAACATGGAAGATTAAAATCCGCAACCAACAATATCCCACTTGGATATTGACAACAACAAATCCACCATTGTTGCACTTGCTAGACTATGCTCTAAACCTTGGACTTGAAAAATTTCTCTTATTCACCTTCATGCTTGAAGACCAACTCAAACCGAGCAGAAACTCATTTTCTCTCTAGTTACTACCTTTGTCTACATGTCTGCAGGATTATGGCTAGTATGTATCTTTTCCAACTTTAACAGTTCATATTCCAGAACATATCTTATGAAATGGTACTTGAGTTGTATGTTTAGTCTTTGAATGGAAGGCTGAGTTCTTTGCAAGATGAATGGAACTCTAGTTGAAACTGTACAACCTGTTATTCTCATGCTTCTCACCCAATTCCTCCATGAATCTTTGCAACCAAATCATCTCTTTACTAGCCTTTGTAGCAACAACATACTCTTCTTCCGTTGTTGAAAGTGCAAAAACCTTTTGATTTTTTGAAATCCAACTTACTGTTGTTCCACCTACATTAAAAACATACCTTATGGTTCCCCTCCTGCTGTCTTTGTCACCTTCCATATATGCATCAACATATCCCTGTAGAACAGTGTCTGAACATCCAAAACATAATGCATGAGAAGTGGTACCTCTCAAATACCTGAGAATCCACTGTATTTTCATAAAATTCTCAAATTTTAAATACCATTGCCTTGGAGCTTTCTTTAGGACATATAAGATCTTCTTTAATCTACAAACCAAATTCTCCTTCCCTTTGACCTCATACCCTTGTGGTTACTGCATATAAATATCTTCCTCCAAATGCCCATGGAGAAAGGATATTTTCACATCTAAGTGTTCAATATGCAAATCTTCTACCACCACTAGACTTAAAATAGTTCTAATTGAAGTCATTTTAGAAATAGGAGAAGATATATCATCAAAACATATACCGTTTTTTGTGCAAACCCCTTTATTCCTTGTACCACTTCTTGCCTCCATCTTCTTCCTTCAACCTATAAATCCATTTATTCTGCAATGTTTTTTACTGATAGGAAACTGATCTAGATCCCAAGTCTGGTTTCTTACCAATGATCCCATCTCTTCATTCATTCCTTGCTCCCACTTCTTTCTAGTTTCCACCTGCATTGCTTCTTCATAACATTCTGGTTCACCAGAATCAATCATAAATAAATAAAACAATGAAGGAGAGAATCGTTCAGGGGGTCTACTTAACTTGGTAGATCTTATTACATTTGTAGGAGTTTGAGGTACTTGTTGTTGTTCTTGATTCTCTGGTACTTATGGAACTTCATTTTCTTTGATTTCATCAAGCATTGTGTACTCTATGTTTTATTTTTTGTCTTTATTTCCCTACAACTGATATTTGTACATAACCTTTTCATTGAATACCACATCTCTACTCCTAATCATTTTGTGATTTTCATAATCCCATAAGTGACAACCAAAATCATCAACCTCGTATCCAATAAATGTGCATTTATTAGATTTAGCCTCAAGCTATGTTTCATTTTTCTTTATCAATATGGACAAATGCTTCAAAACCAAATATTCTAAGAAATGAGTAGTTTACCTTTTTACCAATCCATTCCTCCTCTAGAATCACACCATCCAAAGTTCTTGAATGCCCTTTGTTTATTAAATAAACAACAATATCTACAACATCAACCCAAAAATGTAAGGGCAACCCTACATGCAATATCATACACCTTGCACGCTCCATTATCATCCTATTCATCCTTTCTCACACACCATTTTATTGTGGTGTTTCTAGGACTATGTTCTCTCTAGGAACACCATAGTATGAATAGTAACTATCAAACACATTGATGTAGTATTCACCTTCATTATCAGATTTGAGACATTTCAACATTTTTCCTGTCTCATTCTCAACCAAATCTTTCCACTTCTTAAAAGTAGCAAGCACATCATATTTTTGTCTAATGCAGTAAACCAAAGTTTTTTTAGTTGCATCATCAATAAAAGTAACATAATAACGAGAGCCACCAAGATATTGTACCTGATCCAGTCCCCATGCATATGTATGCACAAGCTCTAACTTTTCACTCTTCTTTTGTTTCCCAACCCTGAGAAATCTAACTCTCTTATGTTTTCCATAAACATAGTTATCACATAATTCAAAACTTACCTGCTTCATATCTAGAAGCAATTTCCTTGAGTGAAGAATCTGCATCCCCTTCTCACTTATGTGGCCAAGCATATGATGCCACAATGTTGCACATGTTTCTGTGGAAGCTACAAAGATAGAATAATCAGTATTATGAGGAAATAAATACAACGTACCTATCCTATCTCCTTTTTCTATTACCCATGCTAATTTAGTGAGATTCCACCTTCTTTTTCCAAACGTAGACAAACAACGGCTATGTTCCAACTGCCCTGTTGAGATCATATTTCTTTTCATAGTAGGAATATTCCTTACATCTTTTAGCAGTCATTCATTTCCATTATTTAACTTAATCCGTACCTTACGCATTCCAACAATTTTACATGGTTCATCATCCCCTAATAAAACATGTCCAAAATAACTTGGAACACGGGAAACCTTCGATGAATGTTTTTATGAGGCTTTGAGACTCATAAAAAATGGGTTATAGTTGAATGGAGTAAGGTTTATCATCCAAAATGGCATGGTCGATTAGGGTTGCATGAACATGGAAATGAAAATGAGGATTTAGAGGAAAAACAGTGGCGAAGGTTGATCTTCAAAATATGAATATAATATGGGGTATTCTCTAGAAAAGGAAGTATGCTCCAAAGGTAGCATAATATGATCAAACTAGAATGGAGCACATCAGGAAAATCTCATTTGGAGACTGGATTGAAAAAGTAGGGCTCTAATTGAAAATAACTTCTTTTGGGAAATACAAGATGGTTGATGAATATTATTCATGGAAGACACATGGGAAAAACTCCTAGAGCTATCAGATTTCCTTGAGGGGATGTTCCTTCAATTATTGCTTCAAGATCATGACAAGATTTATGTTTGTTAATACTCGGAAAAGAGAAATCATGATTGAAATTTGAGATTGTGGATTCTAATAGAGGAATGGAATACTCCATTAAATAATTCTTACATGGAATGGTTTTAGGAGGAACTTCAACACATGAATATCATAGAAGATGGTGTTGACAAACTCATATTGGGAAGTAGGGGATGGGGGCATTTTTCTATCAAAGAATGATATAATAACATATTTAATCCTATAGGATATCAAGGGAAGAAAATATGTAATTAGGTATGCAATAAAAACGTATGGCCAAAGGTCTCTACCTTGCTATGGTTAGTTGCAAGAGGAAGTTCACTGAATTGGGAACAAACAATAAAAAGAGGGTTCAAAGGACACTCTAAATTCTCCCTATGTCAAGATGACATGGAATCTAGAGAACACCTATTGAATAATTGCACCTTTGTCTCATCCTTGTGGGATGAGGGGGTAATAATATTTAAGAAGACCGATATATGCAAAAATAGTGTTAGAGAAACCATAGAGAACTAGAGACAATATACATTCCCAACTCTAGTTTTAAACTGATTTTGGTAATTTTTTTATGATTCCTTCCGTGGGAATCCTAGAAGGACACAAATCAAAAAATATTTTGAGACTTGGCCATGATTAAGGTCAACAATATATGGAATAAAATCAAATAAGACATTATCGAAACAATTAAACTTGGGAAACATGCATATGAGGAATGGAAATGCCAAGAAATGAAAGGAATCATCTTGAAAACGTATGGATTGAAACATAATATCTAAACTCCAACTTAGACAACAAATATCATATGCACATGTCTAACCTTTTGGTCCCACTTCCTGAAGTATTTATTAATAAACTTGGACATGGCCTCTGAAAGTAATATGGGGATGGGAATATTTGAAGGAGTATTAAAAGACGAGAAATGATAGATCCTATGGATGTATGAGAACTTCCTAGTTAATAAAATAAAAAATGTTTCCTAAGTCCAAGCTCTTTCTCAAGGTCTTCATATCACATGTCATTGGGGATTAACAAAAATAATAACAGAGGGAACTCCAAGCTCATCATAAATATGCTTATAAAACTCTGAAATGGTTCACCTGTCAATAAAGAATCCACCAATTAGTGATTGTAGGGATGATTGGAATAACTATTGAGCCTTTTGAACCAAATACCTGCAATAATTCCCTCACACATTCGATGTTTTTCCAACAAAATAATATATCATTTGGATAGCAAGGGAGTGATCAAACATAATAAGGAACTCGATATTGATTAGGAGGAGGTTAATTTTTTTCCTCTTTCTACTGAATGTATAAATCATTCTATCGTGGGATATTCCACGAATAAGAATAAAGAGTATAGATCCACGGTTTGGGTGATAGGGAGGCAATATGGCAGTGAGTATGCCTCCCACTTGGCATCACCTCACCCAAGCACTAACCTAGTAGCTGGTTGCATTCACATGGAATAATGGTAGTGTGTGAATGCAGTTCATTGATAGCAAATCGAAGGAAGAATGGGAGGGTATGAGAAGGTATCTTGTACTTCGTGTTTCTCCCCAACAATGGTAATCTCCATGATTGATTGTATGTTCATGTTCAAGTTCATGGACACTCAATATTGAAAGGGGGATATGATAGCTTGATATGAAGGTGAACAGATAAAGAAAATTGTTGGAGGAATGCACATTAGTTTCAGGGTAATATTTGGCATTTTCATTTACAAGTTTGGTATTTTCCTGNGGGATATGATAGCTTGATATGAAGGTGAACAGATAAAGAAAATTGTTGGAGGAATGCACATTAGTTTCAGGGTAATATTTGGCATTTTCATTTACAAGTTTGGTTTTTTCCTGTAACCGCCCCAGTATTAATAATAATTATTAATTCTGCTGGAAAATACTTTATTTATTATTTTATTATTTTTGACAGAAAAGTCAAGAATAAAACATTTTGTAATAAAAACAATTTTATTTAATAAAATATGTTGAAGGGGGAACATGAGTGGATATAAGTGTTGAAGAGTGTTTGCTGACCCACAAGAGAAACATACAAGAGGAAAAAACCACTGAGTGAGAACTCAGGATGCATGAGGCATAATCCCCAAAAATCAGGTGACAACTCCTAGTTGAGTGCTAAAGAGAAGGAGGCTCATAAATGACCACGTCCTAGGAAAAATATTATAAATTAGTATGTCCATAAGCATTAGAAGGCTATCATTGGACAAGGATTAAACATCTGTGAAAATGCAAGACATGGCGCATTAATATTTTTCTCTTGTGGTTCAGGGAACAGGATCAGGGGTTCTGGAGCAAGTAACTTGGCTGCTCTGGGAGTTAGTTGGGAGGAACAACATCTCCACTCTTGTTTTCCCAGCGTTGGGGGCCATGTTTAGACTTCATATTTTTAATGTTGTAGAATATATTTTCCCTAGATCTGTTGTAGTTTAACTCTAACCGTTTTCAATGAATCTACTGTTGTTTTACTTATATCTTGCGCTTAATGGAGTAAAATTATTTAGTTCTAATCTGCATAGAAATTTCCTATATTTGACTGTATATTTCCTAATTGCATCAATTTCCTAGATATCTTCTTACTCTGCATATTGAAGTTAAATTAGCGAGTGGTTTTACGATGTTTGTTTATAAGTATAGATCTGCATTCTTTCTATGTAAACGAAAGAATCCAATTTATGCACTGTTTATCTTAATTCACTACACAAACCTATAATGTTAGATTAAATAATATTAGTATATAGATATTAGCTTAACTATAGACATGAATCCTTTTAAATAATAATAATAGTATGAAGACATATGAATTAATTAAGTAATAAGCATCGAATAATATTTGCATAGGAATAAGCATTGAGAAATATCGTAAGTATTTACATAGGAAGTACTATAGCAAGACTGTATAGATCCCATATTCAAACTAATGATCTAGACAACATCATAAAAAATCATGTTTACAACAGATCCCATCAACTACAAGTATCCTAGAATATTATTATCCTCGTAATATTACAGATTGGTGAAGAACAAGCTTACGGATCGAAGATCCTTATTGATATACTATCTAATCTATAACAAAAGGATTGTTTATCATCACACACCAGATAACATACAAGTCACAAGATCGAATCCCTTTGAGACTTTAATCTAAATTATCGGATCGAGGATCCATTACAATCCACTAACAGAAATTAAACAATACCAAATCAATCCAAATCTATGTGATACGTCTGAAACCACATTATTCAATATGACAGAGAATCGACATTGGACCAAGTCCACATCGTGGTTGCCAAACGATGTATTAAATATTCCAATTATAGCTTTTCAAAACGTACAATTTATTTAAAATGCAATCATTACAGAGGAAGAGCTGCATTTTCTTATTTAGTTAGATCTCTTCTCTTACTTGTTAAACTAATAGCAACAAGGAAGGTCTTCCTGCATGCATGTGTTCTTGCATGCAGAAGACTTAAATTAGGATACCGGTTGTATTTAATTTACTTTTCCTAAGTTTACTTTGGAAAATAAATTAAAGTGATCTAAATTAACTTTAGTGAACCACTAGTTAAAGTGAAAGTCAAATTAGGATTTTTGCTTTAACACTAGTTAAAGTGAAAGTAAAATTAGGGTTTTCGCTTTACCTAAAGTTATAAAAGAGAGATCAATTGGTGGAGAGAACACACACTTGTATTCCGACAGAGACATGATACATACAAGGAGAGAAAGTCAAACAAAGGATTTAGCTGAGAAGATGGAGGAGCGAGCAGCAGGATCATCGAGCTTCGTATAGCTGGGCCATACACTCACACAGGAGGGTGTTGAGGTTTAGCTGGGATTTTCCCAGTGATTCTGCTGGGTACTGCATTCGCTAGGTTTGGGTGAATTTGCAGTGATTGTAAAAGTTCCATATTTTCTCATGATAAAATCTATATCTAACTGTTGCACTGGTTTTCCCATCTTGGATTTTTCCGGTGGTTTCCATCCCAAAATAATAGTGTCAATATTGTGATGTGATGTTGTGATTTATTTCTCAGTTTTATATTCCATTGCATACTATAAAAGATATTCATGTGTGGTTATCAGTTGATATTTTGCATGCACTGTTTAGCCCTAGTTGAATATTAAAGGAAAATTTACATGGTATCAGAGCTCTGGTGAGCTAAAGTTGAGAGATTTGCAGCAGCCATGATAGATCGGGGGCAGATCTATAATAAGACACAAACCTAGAAATCCATATATAGGGTTTGATAGGTACACTTCACTATGGCCCTGCAGTTGAGAGTTGAGGATAGACTCCAAGGTGCTTAGAACTTTCCTACATGGAAAGAAAGGATCACAAGGATCCTGGACGTTAGTGATGCAGAGGAGCACATTGACTCCACAAAGGTTGCACCCACAGATCCAACCGATTTAGCAGCTTGGAAGAAGATTTATTCTAGAGCCATGTTGATTATCATGGATGGAGTGAAGGACCATATAGTCCCTCACCTACCTGGTAAGAATATTGCAGCAGAGATGTGGACGGCTTTGGAGAGTCTGTACCAAAGAAAGAATGAGAACCGAAAGATGGTGTTGCAAGAGAGGATGCGCAGCACCAAGATGGACAAGGGAGAAGGATTGGTGCCTTATCTCATGAGGTTCACACAGATCAGAGATGAGCTTGGAGTTGTTGTCTCTAAGACAGTGGATGAGGAGCTAGTTCGGATAGCCCTCAATGGCTTCTCTAAGCCATGGGACACCTTTGTCAAAGGTGTTGTGGCTAGGGAGAATCTCCCTGATTGGCAGAGACTATGGGATGAGTTTGTGTAGGAGGAGACCCGCATGGGTCAAGGATCAGGCTCATCCAGCAGTGCCCCACATATTTTGGATGAGGAGGCTCTAGCCCTTATAGGGAAGAGCAAGAGGATGGCAAAGAGGAAGAAGGGTGGTAAGAAGAACCTTGATGTGTCAAAGGTCAATTGTTTTATCTGCCACAAGCAAGGACACTTTGCCTCCCAGTGCCTAGATAGGAAGAAGAAGAATAACACTCAGATGGTTGGATCTGCAAAGGTGGATGAGTTCAACAGGAACTTTGATGAGGAGTTTTGCTTGATAGCTTGCATGGAAAGCAACAGAGGGATCAACATATGGTACATTGACAGTGGAGCATCTAGTCACATGACTGAACATAAGAGATTCTTCAGATACTTGTAGGAGGGTGGAACAGGGATCCACGTTGAGCTGGGTGATGATGCACAATATCAGGCGCAGGGAGTTGGAACTGTTTCACTTGAGAGGGAGTATGGAAAACCCCTCAATTTTTCTGATGTGTTATATGTTCCAGGACTGACCAAGAACCTTATATCAATCTCCACTCTGGAGGACAAGGGACATTAGGTGAAGTTCCATGACCATAGAGTGTATATTAGGCCCAAGGGGTCAGATAGGAGCTTGGATTGGGTGATTGGCAGAAGGAGCAGGAAAGTGTACAGATTACACTTTGAGCCTACAAAGGCTCTAGTCAGCAGCAATAACAACAATGAGTGTGAGTTGTGCGATAGGAGGATGGGACACTTACACCATGGAGCACTAAAGCATTTGAGACAGATAGTCATTGGATTTCCTCATGTATAGGAGGAAAAGCATAACCACTACAAGGGTTTTGCTTTGGGGAAGAACATTAGGAAGCCTTTCCCACATAGTAGGCACAAGTCTAAGGAGCCCTTAGACTTGGTGCATTCGGATGTATGCGGACCTATGTCTATCCATTCATTTAGTGGTTACAGTTACTGCGTAACCTTCATTGATGACTATTCCAGGAAAATATGGATCTATTTCCTGAAGGCCAAGTCAGAGGTCTTTGAGAGGTTCTGAGAGTTCAAGACTCTTGTGGAGAACCAAACAGGAAAGAATATTCAAGTGTTGAGGACAGAAAACGGGGGTGAGTACACTTTCAATGAGTTCATGGAGTATTGTTGGGCTGAGGGGATCAAGAAGGAGCACACTGTGCCCCATACCCCACAGCAGAATGGAGTTGCAGAGCGAAAGAAAAAGAATATGGTTGGAGCAACCAAGGCCATGCTATTTGATCAAGGATTACCACTATTCCTTTGGGCCGAGGAATATAAGACTCCAGTATACATTCAGAACAGGTGTCCCCACACAGCCTTGGGGAGGAAGACACCGAAGGAGGTCTTCACAGGCACTAGGCCAGATGTGAGTCACATTCACATTTTTGGCAATGTCTACTATTTTCATGTTCATGCTGACAATAGGAAGAAGATGGACCCTTCTGGAGAGAAGGGGTTACTTGTTGGTTACAACGAGATTTCAAAGGCATATAGATTTTACATTCCTACTCGCAGGAGGATCATTGTGAGCAGGGATGTCCAATTCGATGAGGACAGGGCCTTGCAGAGATCTCTGTACTTACCAGTAGAGCAGTAACCAGCACAGGAGTCGGGAGTCAAGTTGGAGGAACTAGATGTACAGGTACAGGTACAGACACAGAGAACAGGCTCTAGTGGTTAGAGGGAGTCAGGTGGACAGGATCCTTCAGTCATTGACTTGAAGGATGAGCTGCAGCAGGAGATGGATATCCAGCAGCCACAACAGGTTGACACTAGGCCAAGGCCTAAGTGGTTTAGATCCACAATGCAAGATTCCAGGCAGGTAGATCCTCCACATACATCTTTTAGACAGAGTGTACCACTAGAGAGGATTAGTTATATGGCACTAATGACAGAGTTGATTAACTTTGAAACTTCCAGCTTCAGGGAGGCTGCACAACATGATGTGTGGCGGGAAGCTATGGTTGAGGAGTATGAATCCATTATGAAAAAATAGGTATGGGAGGTTGTGCTGAGGCCATAAGGGAAAAATGCGACGGGATCCAGATGGATCTACAAGGTGAAGTATGTAGTAGACGGAAGCGTGGAGAAGTACAAGGCATGTTTTGTGGCAAAAGGGGTTTTCAAAAAAGTAGGGTGTTGATTATGAGGATACCTTCACCCCTGTTGCCAGGTATTCTCCCATTCGTACCATTATCTCACTAGCAGCTGAGATGGGTTGGCTTGTCCATCAGATGGACGTCAAGACTGCCTTCCTCAACAGAGTGATAGAGGAGGAGGTGTATATTGAGCAGCCATAGGGGTTTGATGTGGAGAACAGGGAGACGTATGTATGCATACTGCATCAAGCTCTTTACGGGATCAAGAAGGCACCTCGAGCATGGTACTCGAGGATTGACAACTATCTACAGGAGATGGGATTTTAGTGGAGTGAGGTTGACCACAACCTGTACTTCTTGACAGGTGAGGTGCCTCTCATACTGGTCTTATACGTGGATGATCTCTTTTTTACAGGAGATGAGAGGTTGATTGGAGACTGTAAGTCTAACCTTGCAGTGGAGTTTGAGATGAAAGACCTTGGGCTGATGCATTACTTTTTGGGCTTGTAGGTTTGGCAGAGAGATGGATGCTTATTCATCGGACAAGGGAAGTATGCAGTAGAGATCCTGAAGAGATTTAATATGGAGGACTGCAAGCCTATGGCCATACCTCTAGTTTCCAACTGGAGGAAGAATGATGCATCAGGGTCAGACGGATTTGATCTTACCTTGTATCATCAGCTTATCGGATAACTTATGTATCTGGTCAACACTTGAATGACATCAGCTTTGCAGTCAACTCTTTGAGTCAGTTCATGGTGGACCCTCGGAGAGTGCATTGGACGGCTGCGAAGCACATACTTCGCTACATTAGAGTTATAGTGGAGTATGGATTGGTTTATGAGCATAGGGGGAGTGTATAGTTAGCAGGTGTCATAGATGCTGACTGGGTAGGATGTGTAGAGGACTGGAAGAGTACTTTAGGTTGTTGTTTCAGCATTGGATCAGGGGTTGTCTCTTGGTTCAGCAGGAAGCAGAAGTCAGTTGCACTAAGCTTGGTAGAGGCTAAGTACATAGCATCCAACATGGCTGCTTGTGAGGGTATGTGGTCGAGGAAGTTACTTGCAAGGTTGTTCGAGTGTGAGCTAGAGGCTACAATAGTTCACTGTGACAATAAGAGTGGCATCAGGCTATCTGAGAATCTAGTGTTCCATGACTGGAGCAAATACATAGACATCAGATACCACTTCTTGAGAGATTGTGTTCAGAGGGGAACCATTCGGTTGGAGTACATACAGACATATGAGCAGGTGGCGGACATTTTCACCAAGGCACTTTGAAGACAGAGTTTTGTGAAGTTCAGGGATAATTTGGGGTTGCTACCGAATCCCTTCCTCATTGAGAGGGAGTGTTAAACTAATAGCAACAAGGAAGGTCTTCCTGCATGCATAAGACTTAAATTAGGAAACCAATTGTATTTAATTTACTTTTCCTAAGTTTACTTTGGAAAATAAATTAAAGTGATCTAAATTAACTTTAGTGAACCACTAGTTAAAGTGAAAGTCAAATTAGGGTTTTTTCTTTACCACTAGTTAAAGTGAAAGTGAAATTAGGGTTTTCGCTTTACCTAAAGTTATAAAAGAGAGATCATTTGGTGGAGAGAACACACACTTGTATTCCGATAGAGACAAGATACAAACAAGGAAGGAAAGTCAGACAAAGGATTTAGCTGATAAGACGAAGGAGCGAGCAGCAGGATCATCGAGCTTCATATAACTGGGCCATACACTCACACAAGAGGGTGTTGAGGTTTAGCTGGGATTTTCCTAGTGATTCTATCGGGTACTGCATTCGCCAGGTTTGGGTGAATTTGGAGTGATTATAAAAGTTCCATATTTTCTCATAATAAAATCTATATTTGACTGCTGCACCGGTTTTCCCATCTTGGTTTTTTCCGGGGGTTTCCATACCCAAAATAATAGTGTCAATATTGTGATGTGATGTTGTGATTTATTTCTCAGTTTTATATTCCACTGCATACTATAAAATATATTCATGTGTGGTTATTAGTTGATATTTTTCATGCACTATTTAGCTCTAGTCGAATATTAAAGGAAAATTTAGATTACCGAGGTTTCAGGATCAAGTCCCCTAACTATACTGGATCAAACCACTTAAAAATTGAATTAGCATATTTAGAATCGTAATCTTTAAATACACTTAACAATGTCAAATGCCGCCACTATTTTTCTCTATCACTAGTGAATCATAAACAATGAAAGATCTTATAGAGGTTACAAGTTAAGTAACTAAAACAAGAATTTAATTGACTTTAAGTCTTTCCACAAAGCTACCATCACAACAATTATCCACAACATACATTACAAGTTGATACAGAGATATTAAAAACAAAAAAGGTCACCCTCTTTTCACGGCTATAAGACAATCTACGATGGAAGCCGAGGGTTTCATTGCAATTTACATAAACAATTATGTACATCAAACAACATTGGTAAAAAACCAGCCAAGGTCATCTCCCAATGTTCTAACCCGACAAAAGGATATAACAGTATATCGTTATTGATGCTCACAGAGTGGTTATAAGACCATACTAATGGCTTCCACTATAATCAAAAGCATAACTATATCGAGTTTTATACATGAGTAATACCTGTTAAGGGAACCTAAAAAACCCTACCAGGGTTTAAACCAAAACACCAAAATTGATTCATTACACTGCCAAGTAATGGCTTAAAGTCAGCACAACCCAAAAGGGTTTTTTTTAATACAAGTAATAGCTAGCTTAAAATAAAAAAATAAAAAAAACCACTTATCTTTCCTTTGTATCCCTTGAAGTCTCACCCCATGAAACTTGCCAACCAGTAAGACTGGTTTAGTATGAGTTTTAAATCAAAGAAATGGTAAAAAAAACAAGAACCAGTCGAAGTAGCGTTGGAGAAACTTACACGAGCATTTGGAAATGTGGGTCAGGGAGGAGTTGACCCTATCGCTTCCTCTTCAGCGCCAAACCCTAAGTTCTAGTTAGTACCTAGTTCATCATTAAAGAAGTTTAAAAACAAAATAAATCTTCAGAAGAGGTATACGTGGGTGTGTTGACAACGAGAGCCAGGGGTCTTCTCCTTCGAGCTCCCTAATCTCTCAATAACCTGCATTTCAATAGAAGAAGAGTCTCAATAAGGATTTAACATAACATTTAAATAAATTGATCAAAATTCATTTCAAATAAGCTTGCTTACTTGCCGAGATAGTCTAGCAGTGGGATTGGAAACTTGACAGGATCGTTGAAGCTCTGGTACGGTGAATATTTGGTCATGGTAACCACCAACAAAAAATACCTCACACAAATACCATCAACAGAGTAAGAATGCAACACCACACACCATCAACGCAAGAAAAACCAGAGCAAGGTGCACATAGAGTAGAGCTCGACCACATAAAGCCTTCGGCCAAGGACTGAGTAAAGACTCTGAAGACCCTTTTCAAGCTCAAGAAAATATCACCCTCCACATGTATATTTGGGATTGTCTCCCTTAATTCCTCGTGGGTCTTGGCTACCCTTCCAAATCGCAGCTGGGACAAATTTTAATGTCAACCACCGAACAACTTAAATATCATAACCAAAATAATTTACAAGAAAAACGTTATGAATCCAAATCATGGATCTTGCATTAAAAAGAATCAATTATAACCTATGCCTCAGAACCATCACATATACATATGTGTTTATTAACCTTTATATTCCAAGTCAACCATTGTGTTGAAATCCCCATGGTATAAACATTCACCTCTATGCTTTAAAACCTTCGTTAGGTTGGATATGATCTAATGTCACCGGGGGTCATGGCTAGACCCTTTAATCTTCTAAAGAGTATCATAAAACATGTTAACACCAAGGCCAATACCTTAGCCGTGGGTGAGGATAAGGTATTGGGAAGGGTTATTTAGAATTTAAAAATCAAAACATTAAAACCATAACCATTTTAATAACCATGTAGATGCATACCAACTTAAAACCATAATAAAAATAGTAACCACTCAATCACATAAGAGAATTAAAAGAGGCGCACTAAAACCAACTTATAGGATTTGTAAGAGAGGCCATAAAATAAAAAACATGCAGTCCATGCTAGTACAAGTACGCAAAACCCTCTTTTTATTCATGGAAAGAGATAACCATATGGGAAACCATACTTTACAAACCTTGACCCTGTCATGCTTAGGGGCATGTCTTACATACATAGTGTAACTATGCCAAGTCTAAACCTTTACAGTAAGATAATAAATCGCAAAAAACAAGTAATAAAAAAACACCACTTGAAGGAGTATGGCTGAAGGTTCCGAAAGGAACCGACCATCATAAGGATCCGCAAACCCTGTCGTAAGCAGCAGAACAATAGATATTAGAACCAACATTAACTTTAAACATAATATTCTGCTATGATAAATGTAAAATTAAGACATGTAAAAACAAAAATTATGTACGGTTTTTAGGTGTGTTACATTTCCCTTCATATTTGTTTTGTGGGAACTCAATCTGGAGGATTTTTCTGTAGACATATCTTCTTGCTCTGGGAATCCGTTTACTTGGATTTTCCTTCTACACCTAAGGGGAATAATTCAATTCTCCTTGATTTGAATCCCTTTGTCTCTTCTCTTCGTGCTTTGGGTTTCATTTTCTATCAAGTCATAGGGAATTTTTATGATATGGAGAGCAAGGGAAAGGAACTACAATGGAAGAGGTGAAACAAAACCAATAGTCATACAAAGGTATAGGTAGAGGAAGAGGAATCCAAAGTCATTTAACTCAACTAGATCTTCGCTCCTATTTGCAAAAAAAATCCAATCCCGCGATATGGGTAAAAGCCACGAAAAAATTTAAGGATCCATAATTTTCTCAAGCTATAGAAACCTTGGAAAATCTTCTTAATTCTTAAATTTTCAACCATAAAATGTTTGTCAATTTAAAAAAAATGTTCAAATTTATAAGGACTTTATATAATTTTTGGACAATTTTGACGATTTTTAGAGTAAAAAAGTTATCCCATGGAAATTTGGTGAATCATCTTTGAAAAAAAGACAAATTGGCGGATATTCTTTTGGAAACAAATGTCTGAAAATAACCCATGGGATAAATATTTCCCCTAAAATTTGCCTTGGTAAAAACTTAATACAAGATTGTGAAGACCAAGGACATCACCGTGGATATAAGTTCATAGGTTAAGGATATTGGAAATACTCACACATGAGATATGTAAGATTCTAAAATGGATCTTTCTACTAGTAGGTCAAGTCTGTATTGGGCAAGGTCCTTCTCAACCATAAAAAATGAATGAAATGTTGATGCACATGAATGACATACATGAAGAGAATAGGAAAATTTGGGATAATATTATATTAATCATCAAAGTAACTACATGCCTGGACTTGGTTACCTTAGCTCCTACTTCATTTATTGAATCCTCTCATGGAAAGACATGCCTTCAATTAGTTTTTGAATCTTTATTATCATAGGAATTTTCCGGAAACAATAATATATTTTTGTTATTGCATGAGGATTACTCATCAACATCTTTTGGACATCAAATGAAAATATATTGTTTTACTTGTTCTATTGATATTTTAATTAATAAATCTACTATTCTTTCTTATTCATACTAATTCACTTAATTAAAATAGTCATTATTATTTGCAAAAAATAAATAATAAATAGTAAGAATAATAAAAAGGGGAGAGATGCATAATTAAAAACCAAAATAAACAAAAGAGACAAATTTAATATTATAAACAAAATCATGGACCAAAAATCATGAATAATATATTAAATAAATAATAAACTATAAACATAAATGAAAACATTAAAGTAATCAAAGAAAACACATAAACAAAACTAAGGAACAAAAAGAAATAAATATTAATTGAAACAAATATCAATAACTCGGTATCATAGGGAGAAGATGTCGTGGTATTCATTTTTTTCCACTTTTGGAGCCCTATCTTAGGTTCAGCCTTAGGACAATATAAATGTAGAGAAGTCTCATCTCCTTTTCAAGTGATAAATATGAACCAATGATCTCATTTTTCATATGATCATTGAAACATAAATAATTACTTATTTAAAGAAATTTGACTCAATACTAACACCTGAAAAACCAAAGGGTTAGGTTACCCAAAACAAGAAATAATGTGAATTGATATGTGTTCACATCCATGTTCTTCTTATGACTATACCATCATCTCGATTAAGATAGTTGGAGCATTTAATAATTTTGATGTCCTATCTTGTCCTTCTATTTGACAAACTGACAACCTTGGCAAGAATTTTCATGACAATTGGTCAATGAGAAGGATAAAAGAGACCATCCTTGGTCATGTAGCTTGGACGTAGAGGAGAAACACCTTCTGTTCTTGATAGGAATCATACATCTTCTATGCATGAGAGGAATCATATTTTTGGTTATAAGATTTCAGGCCTTTTTAACCCTTCATAAAAACCTTTTCAACTTGTCATTTACTATAACCTCTATTAACAAAACTATAGATTATATTGTTTTTCCTCGTTAAGGTGCTCCTCATCATAGATTCTTAACGATTTAGAAGCAAGGGTGTTGATGACTTATTTTGGGAAGGGTGATGAGAATCATCTTGGAGGTGAAGTTTGGTATGTTTTTTTATTTTGCAAAAGCCTATATAGCATAAGGTACCATCTTCCTTTCTAGAGATAAGGACATCAAGGAAATGGATGCCATAATATTTTCCACTAATTCTATAGGAAATTGAATGTACTCAACTGTCTATTTAAATGTTCCACGAATTTTCCAAGATCATCCATACCGTGAGGCCATAGCACGTTAGTGTCGTCTACATATCTGACCCAAAAATCGGGCTTCAAAGGAGAGGAGTGAACAACCTTAGCTTCAAAGTATTCCATATAAAGGCTAGAAACAACTGGGAATAGAGGGGAACCCATAGCAACCCTATACATTTGTTCATATAACCCTCCTTGGAATCTAAAGAAAGTAGACCTCAAACAAATCTCAACCAATTTTGTTGTTTTAGGATAGGTCAAATCTTCAATTACAATTAGGGCTTCATTGACAGGGATACTAGTTAGGGAGGAGTTTAAGGATCCATGATTTTATCAAAGTGTGGAAATCTTAGGGAGTCTTACTAATTCTTAAATTTGCAACCATTAAATGTTTGGTGATTTTTTTAAAAACAATTCAAATTTCTAACCTTTTCATAAAAAATTGGTGATTTTTATAGTAAACAAACACTATCTCATGAAATTTGGGCTAGTCATCTCTAAAACACAATTAATAAATTAAAAAAAAAAAAAATCTATAGATTAAATTTAGCCCTAATTTTTTTATTATTAATCTTAATAGAAAAAAATACAAATAAAAACAACGGAGAATATAATTATCAACTCATTTTAGATCTTCCATCATGTTAACAAAATAAGAAGATATATGTCAATGGATTTCATAGTTTCTTTTTAATAATGACACTAATTGTCATTTTCCACCCTATACACTAATCACTTTAATTATGTAGTTGTAGTAATTTCATTATATATAGATTAAATGTGTTTTTGATAATTTATTCTTATCATATCTTCGTTATGTTCACATTAAATGTGCTTTGTCCACCAAACATTACATGAATATAATTCTTTGTGTTCATACATGTGGAATATAATTGTTTGGGTTGACATATTTGAGATTAAATGTGCATTGTCATCTCAACATTGAACATAGTAGAAATATAATTGTTTGTTTTGGTACACGGTTTAATTGAAATCCATTACGCGGACACGATTCAACGCGCTGAAGAGACCACTCGCATGGCCTATACTTTAATGGGCTTCAGCAGCGTGATGAATTTAGGTCCTCTGATACGACAGGAGAAGTACCAGTCCCTTCAAGCAAACAACTTCAGGATGCATTCCCCGTGTGTGACGCCTTTCCCTCCCTCTCAGAAGATGTTCGATATAGAGATCCTAACTGCTTCCCTCTGCATTAGCTCTCCCTTGACGATTGCAGTGGTTTTGGTTCATCTGTGGTTACACTATGTTATATGCTTTTCTCTGTGGGTCTCTACTCATCGCAGTCTCACAATGACGTGGCCAAGGGGAACCCTCATAGGGGAGGTAGGCATGGTTCGATCCAGGAGGCCGAGCACCCGAGAAAGGAGAAAGCGGTAAACAATGGGTATGATAGCACAATATCGCCCCCGATCCGTGCTCTCATAGAAGACTCGGAATCTTCGCAGGTACCTAGCTGAATTTCTAGCCATGGGAAACTATGGTAACCAGATAAACTTCTACCGGTTAGTGAAGAACATGCTTGGCAATTTGGTGGAAGAAGTGTTGATGAACTTGTATGTAGCCACCACTTCCATTCTGGACGTCAAAGCCACCTAATGCACTTGTCTGGCTGGTGGAAAATTCTCTCTGGAACGGTGCTCCGCCAGGATCAAGCGTCCTACTTCTAACTTTTCCAGGCCGGAGATGGCTAATATGGCAGCCGCCTTCCCTACAGCGTCTGCAGCAGTCCCCCGTCCAGGCACCCCAACTCCCTCCGTCATGGAGGACTTGTTTAACAAAGGATTAGGGAACGTGAAAGTCTTGGCTTCCTCTACCGCTGGGCCTACCATCCACAAAATGGGAGCTTCCTGGAGTCGGTCTCCGCTTCTGTCCAACTTTCTGGTGCCATGTACTATCAATTTACTACAGTTCAAATGGGTCCATGCATCCACTGGGAAAGGAGCCATGTGCAGCAAATCAAATCCCCTGTCGCCCAAGCTCGCCTGGGATGAGGATTTCTTTGGAAGTTGTCCAATTATTGAAGATAAACCTAGTCTCGACAAGGATGGTGAGCCTAGTCTCGACAAGGATGGTGAGCCTGCTCCAGGCAAACGCCCTTAGTCAGCTAGTTTCGCTGATAAGGTTTAATCTTTTTTGCAAAATTTAATGTCTTCTTGATTGGATATAATTCCTGGTCCAAATTGTAAACACCACACTGCAGTCAGGCTCATGGATAAAGCTCAATTCTCTTCTGTTATTCTAATGACCAGCATCTTTGGAAGTCCAGGTTGGTGGTTAAGCCTTCCTAGATTCCTTGAGCAGGAATCTGGCCATGTAGCTTTTTTTGTACTTTTAATATAAATACTATTATTAGCTTTAAAAAAACAATTACTACTAACAGCTTTACAAAAAACAATTAAACTTAACACGCTTTGCTTTTAAGGGTTAACACGCTTTGCTTTGCATAAGTTCTGAAATGAAATATGAGATAATAAACGTTAGGTGCATAAGTTTTAAAGTTGAATATTATATAGTTGCACAAGTTTTAAAGCTGAATATTATACTCTTGAAAGCGTTTTTGTTTTTTGTTTTTGGTTGGTTTTTATTAGTTTTTAGTTATGAATTTTTTCTGAATTTTAAAATGTGTAAAAATACTGTTAAATGCTAAATCTTACAGAGTGTGGATGTTGAGGATTTTTTTGCAACACTGCTAAATCTTACAGAATATGGATGTTGAGGGATTTTGTGACGGATGGTTTTATTTGTGTGTTTAAAATCAACCAAATAAGGAATGGGATTAAGGAATCGCTTTCTCTACATGGAGCAAATGGGTCAATAGCAAGGAATGGGATGAGAGGTAAGTACCTGTAAGGCAGGCGTTCGAAACAGATTTATTATCTACGAGTTTCTCTTTATCTATTTCGTGATTATTCGGGTTCAATCAATGTCATTCCAATGCCAGGTCTTGTACCCTTTCCCTTCTCATTGTAATTAGGAGGCTGGTCGAACCTGAGAGCTGGTCGAAATCGAAGTTGGATGGCTGGGTCAGCTGGCTTGGGATCGATGGGGTCTGGCTGGATGGGCTCCTTTGCTTCTATAGGTAAGCAGCTACGATCGATCTATGGTGCAGCGATCACCTTCCCTCCCCATCCTACACCAATCAATTCTTAAATTACCAATTCCCTCAAGCTGATAGCTAACATTAAATCTCTAACTCAACCTTTCCACCCAACCTACAAAGAAGACAAAGTGAGCGATAGTAAGGGAGAGATGCTTTCTTTAAACTGCATGGGGGAGGTCCCCCAAACTCTCCTTGGTAAATGAGCAACATAGCTACATTTGGAATTAGATCCGTATTTTCTTATTCTCTTTTTTATGGCAAGGACGTATCCATGCGAGCTCATATATCAATAGAGTTTTACATAGTAGGTCTGGCTGCAGAATTTGGTATAGAATGAAGCGCTAATGGTTGCACCTATTTGCAGATCTTAGTAAGCTCTTGTGCTGTTCATGTCACACTACACCGTGAAAGCCTTGTATATTCGCTTGATATGATCGCTGCTAACGAATTGCAACCAACCCTCTTTCAGAATCGATCTTCGGTTTGCCAACTACACCTGTACGATGAGCTTATTGCTCATGAAGAACAAGACCAGAAGGAAGGACTATTAATCAGATAGACACATTAGGCTCTCATTAGTAGGTGAAGACAGACATGAATTAATTCTATTAACAGGTTCAAACAAAAACAATTTTAGTATTATCATATATTAAGATCATATAGGTGGAATTACTATAAACACTGTAGCATTAAATTAATATATGTTAGTCCCCACGTTGAATTAAAGCAGGATTTGAGTCTCTTACAAACAAGAATTGTATATGCTGTTACAGGGAATCTATTAACTAATAAAAGTTAGGAGGTTATATCGGTGATAGATGTAATTATTATTCTATTCCATGCCATATTTCCACCAATAGAGATGGAATCTAGAACCATTTATTATTCAATAAAGTGAAATGCATTCATTAATGTTAAAAATCAGCCTGAAAATCAAAATGGTCTCCTAATTACACACAGCTCCATATTCAATATATTTATGTTTGATATACTAAAAAGACATCTTCAAAAGAAGCAAAAATATCTTCTTATACTAAAGATACACATCTCCATATTCAATATATTTATGTTTGATATACTAAAAAGACTTCAAGAAGCAAAAATATCTCTTATACTCGAGAGACATATAGAGAAGAAGCAGAAATATCCAAAACATGACGAGAGAAGGGTCTCTTACTAAACAGACATGGATTTCATATTGCTTCAAACGATTGACCCAACTGCGTAACTTTATTATAGAAAGAAAAACTCCCTTTCATGGGAAAGTTGGAGTTACTGATCATAGCTGAAGTCGAAAGTTCTTCAGACTTTATTGTTAGAACTATGAATTTTGCCAAAGGCAGATATTATAGTTCCAACTTGCAGCAAGTTAACTCAAACTGGATGTTTGTAACGGCGGAGACCATGTTGGCAACGAGATCTTTTCCTGCAGGAGAGTACGCCTGCGTCCCGGGTGAGCTCTTTCACAAGGGCTGAGCTCTTCGGTGCTACACTGAATGCGCTTGTATACGCTGAATCCTCCCATGTTCCCGATTGCTCGAATGTTGCTCCGTTCAGCAGCATATCACCTTCTGATTTCCAGTTCCAGTTCTTCCAATCATTGTTCGTGGCGTACTCGATGTTCTCCCGCCTCGTGACCTCTTTCTTGAATGGATTCGCAGATGCCCAGAATCTATTGCCTTGACTCAAGATGGTGGGGTTTGCACTTCCACCGATGGCATAATCTTCCCACTGAGTGTAGTCATTGTTCACTATATGGAAGTGTCCAAATCTGCACCTACACTCACAGGTGGGATTGGGATTCATTCATCAACTAATTCGGCACCTAATTCGTAATTCTTAATTAATAACACTAACAATCTCCTTCTTCGTGACTAAAAAGAACGTGATGTGCAAAATTAGGGTTTTAAAAGTTACCTTGGCATTCGTTCACTGAGACCTTTACCAAAATGGTTAAAGGCAACCGTTGCTTTCAGGATCTTGTCATCAGTATAATCGTCATTATGACCCATCAGCATTACCTACAAAAAAACCAAGAAACGTTATCATTTGTGAATCTACAAGAAGAATGAATTACTGAATCAATATTATGAATGTAATTAGGTCACCGATCACAGGCCGATTCTCTCATGGTTGAAAGGTTATCATGATACCAGATAGCTGCTCTATTATTAGATAGAAATTTCTTATATTTAAAGGCTGCAGCACATGCTAATTGCTTTCTGATATGCTTTAGATACTCCTCAGTAGTATGTTCTAAGAAAGCTGGGGCATCAGATGCAAATACAATCAAAAACCAAGAAACGTTATCATTTGTGAATCTACAAGAAGAATGAATTACTGAATCAATATTATGAATGTAATTAGGTCACCTCGTTGTGATCGGTGAAGTGGTTGTTTGAAATGGTGACATTGGTGGATGCCTCCACTACGTCAATAAGACCATCCGCACAGTTAGACATGGAGCAATGGTCCACCCAGATGTTCCTTCCTGTGAAGATGGAAATCCCATCTCCATCACAAACTTGTCTAAACCCGAAATGCGTTGGAGAATCTCTTACAAGGGCATTTCCTGCAGGCCTACAATCGCTTATGTGGATGCCATGAATGATGATGTTTGTGACATTCTGAACAGTGATACAGGGTCCGCCTTCACCAATGTGGACGTTGACGCCGCGTCCATCGATTGTCTTGAAACTGTTCATCATTAACTCTTCCTTCAAGCGGATGACCATGCTTCTCTTGAAGATGATCCAGAGAGGCTCTGTCTGAATAACACCGTAACGCAGAGTCCCTTTCCACGGATTCACTGGATCATCACCTGGATCCGTAACCACATAAAACTTGCCGTATTTGCCTCCGATGGCATCCTTGCCAAATCCAACGCCGCAATCTGCAAGTCGTTTTCTGTTGAGCCGCCAATTGGGGTCGCAGCGCCAGCAATCATCGATGGGATTACCAGTTGTGCATGACAAAACGCCGCCCAACTTTCGTCCTGGGTTTGTGATGTTATGGACCCTCCTGTGTCTATTCGAATACATGCACCAAATATTAGCAGAAGGAAAAAATTTAAACAGATCAGATTAACAAACTGAATGTAAAGTTGCATTCTGCCATAATTATATATTTACCCATGAACGGTATGCCTTGCTCTGTCTGGAATTCTTCCCACGGGGAACTCAATGGCAGATATATTGGCTGGTGAGACTATCGTTTGTCCCATAAAAGTATCTCCAGGCTTCAAACCAGATGGCTGGGCCAGTCCGCCATGGACCATCAAACCAGATGGCTGGGCCAGTCCGCCATGGACCAACAGGAGTACTCTGATCCACAACAGGCAACTCAAAATATTAAGTCGATTCCTCATTTGATCAGTTCGTACTCACTTAGTATTCACAATTCATGAATACCAACAGTCTGATCTACTGCTGGTTGCAGCCTTTCTCTGTTCCAATTTTGCCAATGCCAGGCGTTTCTTATAGTATGGATCACCAATCTTTGCTTACACCATTCCTGTTCCCGACACACCTCTGAAAAGTAAGTTTGTTTTGCATTTGCGTTGGCCACGTGTTTTCGCTGGGATTGCGAACTAAACATACAGACATGTACCTGGAGCAGTATAAGAGGAAACCAAACGTTCCGGATTAGTCGGATTAGTCGGAAAAATGTTGGAATGGCAGTTTTTATTGGTCAAATCGTGATTCATTTAGTTTAAGGAAATATTACTGTAACTACTGAAATTACATAATTTTACAAATTGCAAATTTCACCAGATTTAATAATCTAATTCATCGAAAAAGAATGTATCCACATTCGGTTGATCTTTATCGTATGGGCATGCATCCACATGTTTTCAGGTGACTTGAAAGTTGAGTATCATTCTAAACGTTTTGTTCCTCCATATGATTTACTGGTTTAAAACCAAGAATCCCTGTCATTTTGTTCCTCCAAATGTTTTACTGGTTTAAAACCAAGAATCCGTGTCATTTTAAAAGATGTAATTTCTTCTTGTTATTGATGTAATTGTTTTTTTTAAGATGGGTATCTTTCTCATTTCAAAACCTCAAGGCAGGAACTTTTATTTGTATTGAATTTTTACTAAATTTGAAAAAAAATGATATTAAAACATTCAAGGTAGGAACTTTTATTTCTATTGAATTTTTACTAGATTTGAAAAAAAATGATATTAAAAAAAATGTTTGAATATCTCACTTTGGTAACCAAAAAAGGAATTTGAATGACACTTATCTAGCTCTTAAGACTTTAACAATCAAAGACGATTCTAATACCCTTATGATTCTCACTTGAGAGGGTTTGCAAAAACAAGCATTCATGCTCTCAGAGTTACTTGAAGAGAAATAGACTTTATGCCAAAAATAAACTAGCTTGTTATAAAAGTTAAAATCTTTATTTATTATGTTTATAGGTGTTTAAATATAATCTAGTATTATTGTTTTCATTAAGTAGATTAATAAGATTAACCTGAGTGTAACAAGTGTACAACCAAGATTCATTTCATGGTGGTCTTATTTATTTATTTTTCTTTTCCTAGGAGCTTAAAACTTTGTGGTGCCTTAAAGGCTACATCTTTTACTTTCGGTCCACATGTTTTGATGTCTTCCCAAAACACCATTCATACTTGGGCTACTTTCTTGAGCTTACGTCAAAAAATTGTTTCTGATTTGGTGACTTGACCATTAGTTTGTTCATCAACTTCAATGAATATGGTCTTATATTGTTATGCTTAAATGTATGGTTAAATGCATCTTGATTAAGATTTAAATAAGTTTTACTTAAGTGGTGGTTAAAGAATGGGGTACTAATAATGATTTTTATTAAATAATATTTGTTTTATGTTTATATTAATCAGTTTAATGTTTATTTGGTAATTAGTTTAATGTTTAGTCTTTCTTTAACTACCAACCATTTCCCAAAGCTAAGTGGCTAGATGTGCCTACCCTCGTTCACATGCCACTTTATTTGTAGTTGTGCTAGTTGTATCACCTGGAAAAAAAACTCTATCAATTGATAAGGAGAACATGGAAAAGCCTAACTGTATAACCTTCAAAATGTGTTGTACCTAGAAAATATTAGCTATGTAACCTTCAAACTGTGTTGTACTTCTCAAAATTTCTTGGTATTTTTGGGTTTTCCACATGCATGTCAAATGGAAGTGAAAAAGAGCAAGTTGAAAATTAAATGAAAAGAAAATTCAGACATGAGTCTAGATGGCCTTGAGACTTACCAATATTTTTAGAAAGAGAACTATGATATTCTTCATTTGAATTTTATGAAAATATTGTTTTTTCCAAGTATTTTTACCTACAAGTTATATAAATGAAAAAATGCATTACATCTAGTCATAATCAAAGATTAACTAAAAAATTTCATATTCAAAATATTAAACCAACTATTTATTGGGAAAATTAACTTTAAATATTATATTTTTAATTTTAGAAATAAATTTCATTTATTATTTAGAATTTTTTGAAATTTTTTTTTTATGATTTTTTATTATTAATAAGATAAATAAAATAAATAAATATTTTATATTTTAATTAACTAAAATTTACTAATGAATTTAACTCTAAGTAACTCTCATATAGAGTTTTTTTTGTTTTTAAATAGAAAATTATATTATGGGTTAAATAAAATAAAATATTTTATAAATAAAATATGATATAAATAAAATAATACCTTATTAACTTATAATAATTAACTTTCTTTTAATTTTATTTAAAAAAATTATATTATTGTTAAAGATATCTGTATGTGATATAAATAGAAGAATACCTTATTAACTTGTAATAATATAACTAACTCTTATGTATGGTTTTTATTTTATTTTAATTATGTTATTTATTACTGAAGTTTTTATCTGATATTAATAAAAGAGGATCTTATTAACTTGCAAATATCATAACTGGTATAAAATAAACTTTTGACTAATTTAATTATGTATATTGTTAAGAGATTTTGTTTGATTCTACTCTAGATTGAATTTAGTTTTCCCAATTTTGGGAAGTAGGCCAGCTAAAAATATTCTTGAACCCATTAATTTTGTTTGATTCTACTAGAGATTTAATTTAGTTTCCCCAATTTTGTGAAGTAGGCCACCTAAAATTATTCTTGAACCCACCTAAAATTATTCTTGAACCCATTGTTCCCAACCTCAAACCATTCCCGACACCATAATAACTAAAGATTATGACTAGTTAAGAGTAACTTGGTTTAACCAGTGAAAAGAAATGGAGCATATAGGGGGTTATGTAAGTGATGGAACATTAATGGGTGATTAATGATAAAGGCCATGGGCAGGAAGTAAGATGACGCTAAGGAAGGCTTTGTTAAAGGTAGAAAACTCAATGTCCCATTACAAGAGAATTAGAGGAGGAATAGATCTACAATTTAGTTGTATTTAATGGACATGAAATGGGTGATACTTTGGTGGTATTTGGGAATGAACCTAGAGGACATTTTGTCATCGTTTTGACACACTTGTATGTTTGGATGCATTAATAATACCATTTTCAAATATTGAAAAAGTTGAAGGACAAGTGAATAAAAGAGGTGAACTCCAACGTGTAGTAAAGGGCACATTTAGATATTAGGATAATTGAGAGGATGAAGGTTTTCATTGGGAATTTAATGCTTTAAATGATTCTAGGAAAATTGTTTCGCCCATGAAGGGAGGTGGCTTTATTGGAATTTGGTGTCCTTTTGAAATTTGGTAACCTTTTGCGAGGTCCAGAGAATGAGGTTGATAATCTCTCCGCTAATAGAGAGACATTCAATAGAAGGATGCACAAGGTAATTAAGAAAATACAATTAGATAGAATGTGTGTAGGGGAAGATATTAAAATTTATCAGATCCTAAATTCCATGGGTAATATCGTTGTGGTAAGATTTAAGGATCAAAGAATTTATGCCCTTAATCGAAAGGATTTGCTTCGGAAAGCTTGGAGTCTTATATTTATCTATGGATCTTCCTTCAATATGTTATCAAATGGATTGTTGACCTTTACTTTCAGAAAGGATGAAGATGTCGAACACATCCTAGAAAGAGTATGGTTTTGGGGTTCATTATACTTATCCCTGAAGTGTCGACATCAGATGTTTGTCTCTAAACTGGAAAAGAACCCAAAATCACAGGTACATGTTAAATTCCTAGGAATCCCCTTTGATTTTTTGACAAAGCATTTCTTGATAAAGTTAGGAGAACTTCTTGGTTTTAGTTGAGTTAGACACCAGAGATGGTTTGGGGGAATCTATGGTTTGTATTCCCTTATTGACCTAGTGTTCTCTGCATTTATGTTCATTGGGTCAAGGTGAGTCTAACTCGGCCTATTCTTCATTCATCTCCAGATATGCAAGTGTAGCAAAGTCTTCAGACGAACTCTCTCTATTCATATTTGTACTGTAGTACCCTAGTGTAGGGTTTGTACCGACAAGAAAATTTCATTCATTTAATAGAAGGAAGATATTTGTCATGAGTTTTCTCCCTCATTGGATTTACCGAAGGTAAATATCTATGTCATCTAATGATTTTGCTTATTGTGTTATTCTTTATTGTTCTAGTGCATTCAGTTTCAGTTGTATTCTTAAAAGTATTAAGATCTGTGAAAAAAGAAGGAAAAACAATGTCTCTACCTAAATTAAACTTTGAATTTAACACTAGTGATGCTCACCGGCCTGTCCAAACTCCGAAGAAATATGTTTTCCATGAGCTAGTGCTCATGGGCGAAAGAAAGATGCTCACATGCCTGTCTAAAGTCCAAAGTAGAAATATTCTCACGGGCCTGTGGGAGCCCCCCATTTTCAAGAGGGGGTGTGCAGAATCCCCCCAATCAGGGAACCTTCCAAAGTTGCATTTCCCTAATTTTCTGAGAAAAGAAGGCACAAGGAAAATTTTTGCGTGGAGCCTGCTAGCCCTCTGGGAGTGGGAAACACATGGGGCGAGCGCTTAACCCTTGGAGACGTGTCTTCGTGGAACATTTTTTTTTCTTTCCATATGTCATGCTTTAGCTACCTCTTGAATTAGGGTGTTCATCTTCTACATGTTTTTTCTTTCCTCTATAAGTCTTTGGCCTTGGCTTCAACCTTTGTTCTTCCCTTAAGATGTTGAATGGTGCATAGTCAAGATAGACCATGGTGCATGGCCTCCAAAACTCTTTCAACTTATCATCACCATTGATCTCCAAAGATATCTTGTCCTTCTTGGTGAAAGAGAGTATCACCTTCCAGATTTTTCTCAACTACCATACTTCTTCATTACCTTCATATTTCTTCAGACATAACCATATAACCTAATTTTGCAGTGAGCCTACCATTTGCTAGTTTCTTGGACCATTACAAAGAGACTTCTTCCAAGTTTAAGCATATATGGGTTTGTGACAATATCTTAGTAAATGCTTTCCGTTGCTTTGTCGAGATTCCTTTAATACCTAATACCTCTACTTTCTTCCATCCATGTTGCTATAAATTTGTCGACAAAGGTTTTGTTACATTAGCAAGTACATAAATGCATTGATTGTTTCGTCTATTCCTAGCTCCATGGATTGAGTCACAATCTTACCTTTTTGTCATCTCCAATATTCTAAACTAGCTAGTTCCCTATTAAATGAAAGCATTGTACTAGATCTTTCAATAAATTGAGGCACTTGCAAATGATTTTAAAGCAGTCTTGATGTGCTTCTCTCTCTATATATAATAGAGATAACATAGAGACATATAAAGATAGTCCATGGCTTAAATTTGGCCCCAAATTGTTTTCGTTATCTTAGTAAAAAGAGATACCAAAGACAAAAGAAGATATAATTGTGAACTAGTTATATATATTTCATCATGTTAACAAAATAAGAAGATACATGTCAATGGATTTCATTTTCCTCCTTTTTAGTAATGACACCAATTACCATTTTCCACCCAACATATACTACTTACTTGTGGTAATTTCATTATATATAAATTAAATGTGTTTTTGATCATTTATTTTTATCATGTTTTCGTTATGTTCACATTAAATGTGCTTTGTCCACCAAACATTATAGGAATATAATTCTTTGTGTTCACATGTGTGGAATATAATTGTTTGGGTTGACATGTTTGAGATTAAGTGTGCACTATCTTCGAACATAGTAGAAATATAATTGTTTGTTTTGGCATGTGTAGAATGAATATAGCAGGAATACAATTGTTTGTGTTGGCATGTGCATAATATAATTATGTGGGAGTGAAATTAACAATTAAACTTAACATGAATTTTCTCTAAGGGTTAAGCCATGAATAATAATCGTCAGGTGCATAGGTTAAGCGCATCGATAATAAATGTTACGAGCATAAGTTTTAAAGTTGAATATTATAGTAGTTGCACAAGTTTTAAAGCTGAATATTTTACTCGTTAAAGTGTTTAGCTATATTCAATACATTTATGTTTGATATACTAAAGAGACATGATTTCATCTCTGATATTATGTAAAAAAATTCGTTACACCAAAACCTACAGATGTTGATAAACATTTGAAACCAAGCACAAGGCCTCATGTTTGATACCATGTAAGGTTTGTCATTACACCAAAACCTATAGATGTTGATGAACATTTGAAACCAAGTACCCTATTATCAGGTGTGGCAGTTAGGCCACATTTTTTTTATATTCTCAGAGGTGCAGCTGTTATACCATGCAGTTGTACCAATACTCCAATAAGAAGAAGCATAAATATCTTATTATACAAAAGAGACATAGAGAGAAGAAGGAGAAATATATTCTTTTTAGAAAAAAATAGGACGCGAGAAGGGTTCTTATTAATCAGACATGGATTTCAAATTGCTTCAAACCATCGACGCGACTGCATAACTTTATTATAGAAATAAAAACTCCCAGACATGGATTTCAAATTGCTTCAAACGATAGAGGCGACTACGTAACTTTATTATAAAAAGGAAAACTCCCTTTCATGGGAAAGTTGGAGCTATTAATCATAGCTGAAGTTGAAAGTTCTTCAGACTTTATGGTTAGAACTATGACGGGCTATGAATTTTGCCAATAACTTTGGAGATGTTATAGTTCCAACTTGCGGCGAGTTAACTCAAATTCAATGCTTGTAACGACGGAGATCATATTGGCAATGAGATATTTTCCTGCAGGATAGTATGCCTGCCTCCTGGGTGAGCTCTTTCACAAGGGCTGAACTCTTTGGTGGTACACTAAATGCGCTTGTATACGCTAAATCCTCCCATGTTCTCGATTGCTCGAATGTTGCTATGTTCAGTAGCATATCACCTTTTGATTTCCAGTTCCAATTCTTCCATTCATTGTTTGTCGCATACTCGATGTTCTCCTGTCTCGTAACCTATTTCTTTAATATATTTGCAGATGCCCAAAATCTATTGCCTTGACTCAAGATGGTGGGGTTCACACTTGCATCGATGGCATAATCTTCCCATTGAGTGTAGTCATTGTTCACTATATGGAAATGTCCAAATTGACACCTACACACACAGGATTTGTTCTTGAATTAATTTGTAATTAATAATACTAACAATCTCCTTCTTGGTGATGAAAGGGAACACAATGTGCAAAATTAGGGTTTTAAAAATAATAATTAACTGAGCCGTTTAATACAAACTTTTGTAATTTCTGTTGTTTGTTGGGAGATTTTAAATGCAGAAATGAAATCACCTAACATGAAAACCCCCAAACATCCACACTTTGTATGATCTAGCAATGATTTTATAAGTTTTGAAAATTCAACGAAGATTCATAACCAAAAACTGATAAAAACCAACCGAAAGTAGGGGGGAAATCATCCCCTGGTTAGACAAATCGATAATTAACGATTAATTAGCTTGGCATTAGTTGACTAAGACCTTTACCAAAATGGTTAAACGTAACCATTTCTTGCAAAAGTAAGCATCCGTGTTTTGACAATTACTTCAAGAGAAATAGATTGTACGACAAAAATAAACTAGCTTGTTATAAAAGTAAAAATGTTTATTTATTTATTCATTATGTCCATAGCTGTTTAGATATTATTTCATATTATTGTTTTCATTAACTGGATCAACAAGATTAATCAGTGTAACAAGTGTACAACCAATATTCCTTTCATGGTGGTCTTATATTGTTTTTTTTCCCTAGGAGCTTACAGGTTTGTGTTTCCTTAAAGGATACATTTTTTACTTTCAGTCCATCTGTTTTGATGTCTTCCCAAAACACAAGGCATACATGGGCTACTTTCTTGAGCTTAGGTCAAAAAACTGTTTCTGCTTTTAATAATTCTACTCTTTGCTTACAATCTTATAAAGAAATTGGTAACTTGACCATTGTAACATCTCCTATTTTTGTAAAAAAAAATAATTGGAAATAGTCTTAACTGTAGTTGTAACAATATTTAACATGGATACGACAACCTTTCCAATTTAATCTTCAAATGATTTAACCATACGATCTTTAGTTCTTTTGCGTTTAAAGTCGTTTTAATTGTCGTACATCATTTGTCACAAAGCGATGACGATATTAACACTATTTTGATTCATGCTATGCTACCTTTATTTACTGTTAGTTGTACTTTAATGGTTTACGTTCTAGTTCTTCTTGTCTTAAATGTTATGTTGACAGTACTTAAACTGACATCGAGTTATGAAAACTAAGTCATAATATTTCTTCTTTACTTGTCAATTAAGATCTTGATTGTTTGTTAAACTACTCAATGAGCACAAGGGTTGGGTTAAGGAATTACTTAGATTGAGAGCTGACGCATAGACCTTTTGTTTTAAAAATGCAGGTACCCTATGAAGGTGTTTAACTGTCTTGTTAAGTCACGTCCAAGGATCCAAACAAGCGCAAAAAGGGACTACCTAGATTATTCAAGAATATACAAAAAACCTAAGTTATAAACCAGCATAAGGTCAAAGAACAAGGTAAAGGCAAGAAATATCGTTTAAGGTTTTCTCCTTCACTAAACCTATGATGCAAATTTTTCGATGCACAAAGGAGTTTCGTATTTTCAAAGTTTATGGCCTTTAATTAAAAGTGGCCATACGCCACGTGATGGCATAAATGAACCAGCTGGAAGGCATAATTGTCCCATCGTTAAACCCTAAGGTTTAACTCACCTTATCCTCATTTCGCACTGTATCTTTGTTTTTTTGTCTGTGTGAGAGCCATGTCTTCTCGGGTCTGGTTCTTGGCCTAAGTTTGGGTCTGCGATGGCTCTAGGCCGAGTTCATCCTCCTTAATGCTCCATGCATTGAAAGTGTCTCTTCCAAGGTTTCAAAAGTGCAATTTGAACTGCTCCTATGTGAAATTGAAATCCAAAAGCCAACGACTGGGGAAAAACTCCTTCGTCAAATGTGTTTACAGGTAAACATTATTTGAAAAGGTTTTCTTTTCCATTTTTGCGGATTTCCTTTCTAAACTAAGTTTTAATGTTGACCTCTGTTTGTGTGATCAAACATGGTTCTTAAATCATGGCTGCGGAAAAGGGGCATGGTTCTTCTTCAAGCAACAAGGCGTCCATGGATTTCGTAAGATATGTACTTGAACCTTGTGGCTCATGGTGGGATTGTGGTTTAGGCGGTTCTATGGCTTACGGTTCTAGCTTGAAATTTATCTCCGCGTCTTTCTTAGTATGGGTTGGGAACCACTCTCCGCGCTAGTCTTTTGGCATGAAAATGGTAAACTTCCCTTTGGTAGTCGTGAGGAAATTATGTTTTGAAAACTGTAAAGACTCATATAGTCGAAATGACTGTGTAATAAGAGCTTAACTTGAAGTTGTTACAGTATTTAAAATTTGATTCGACTGTCTCTCCATATCTAAATGTTTACTTTCTTGTTGTGAACTCGTGAGGGCTTGTGTTGATGTAAATCATGTTTTGAAATAGCAGTATTGTAGCTACATTGAAAGGATTTTTACGACCGTGAGGCCTTTACTTAGTTTATTTTTGCTTTGGGGGAAGGGCATGAGGCCACTTTCAAGTCGACAAATATTTTAGTGATTAATAATCCATAAGGCTATGTAATTTATTTTGTGTATTTTAGAATTGCAGCTGATAAAACCTAAACGAACTTAAGCCTGTAACATAGCTGTGGCCTGTCGATAATCTCGATTTGGTATTTTTTTTTTTAAATTGAATAAAATCTTGTAATGTATCTCTTCTTTATCTAATCGAAATCCTTAGCAGGATTCAATCTCCACTCTTGGTTATTTACTAGTTTACTCTGGATGCTTAGATGGTAAAAACTGTTGCTAGGGTTTTACTAGTTTAATGGGAAAATAATATTATAATGTTGTAGATTTATAACTAGTACGTGACCTACTTATAACTAGATCTTGACTTTGTTTGTTGAAGTAAAATGTTATTAAAAGGTTTGACCAAAGATCACTCAGTCGATTTTCTCTTGGCAGGATTCATCTTGGTGACTTCAATAAAATTTCTTTGAAAAGTTTGTAATAATTTAAAGTTGAGTTTATTGGCTTCATAAGTACCTTATATATCAATTTCTAGGGTTTATAATAAGAGAGACAAAAGGGTAAATAATTATAATATATAGTCTTGTGTATTTATAATGATTTGTATGGATCTTGCTTGAGTTATAAACCCTAACAGTAACTTACGTATATAAGAATAACTAAAAAGAAACTTAATACCACTAACTAGATGTATTATAACTAGGTCTTGATGAGAAGGAAAAAATAACAGTTTCTATACTAATGTATTATACTAACCATGACTGTAATGATTGATTTTAAACCAATCAAGTAACAAACATTAGAAAACTGATTATGAGATTATGGAAAAGAAATTACAATTTTTCTTACAAAGGAAATATATTACGGACATATACCATTTAAAATATATACAAACTAAAACATACTTTATAAACAACAATTACAAAATTTAAGTACATATAATGAAAAACAGTTTAGATCCTAGATAAATTGAAAAAGGGGGGAAAACACCCAAATGAGACTGTTCCACCCAACCGTCTCTTGAAGTAGCCAAAATTACTTGCTTAGGACCCCTGAGCCTATTCACTGAACCACTAGGACTAAGATCACTAGATAATAGAACTCACAACAACTTGCTGTAACTTAGCACTCAATAGCAAACTTAACTCAACAATTCCAATTTCGCTATCCCCTCATCAAATTCCTTGTGTGCTTGAATTTTTAGTATGTAGCAGTCACAAGGTTCATTCAATTGAAAAAATAGAATGTACTGAGTCTCCTGCTCAATTTGATGGTATTTATAAAATTTCCTAGGTCTTTCGGTCAATTTTGGAATTAAATGAGACACCTGCTCAGTTCTCCCTCTCAGGGATCATGACCACAATTTTAGAGATTATGCTTCATGTAACAACTAGAAAGTGAAATGATAGTTCTACTACTTGTCAACCAACCTTCTATAGCTGCTCATTCCTCTTAGTGGGTCCGTGAACACTCATTCAACAGTCCCCTTTGGATAGGTGTCTCTTCTATTTTAATTATTAAAATAAATAATTCTTCAATTACAGTCATCCTTGACCAACTTGGTCATAAAAACTTTACAATAAATTTAACATAATGTTTTCTGAAATAAATAAAAATATTGATCTTTTTTCAGTTCCAGGTGTGTTACAAACACCCCCCTAAGTTCAACATCGTGCTCGATGTTGTTTAAGTTTATTCTGAGTCTTCCTGGAATAGAGCTAGATATGCCACCCGCATATCACTCTATAATTCCCAGGTTGCTTCAACTGGACTGAGGTGTTTCCATTGCACCTTTACTTGTCTAATGGTATGATTTCAGAGAAAAAATTCTCTCTTGTCAAGAAAACAATCCGGTTCCACTAGAAAATCTCATTCGGGTTCTACTTGAATAACATTCGATTCGATCACATGAGTACCATCATGCACATACTTCTTTAATATGGAAATATGAAAGAAATTATGTATTCTAAGATTAGGTGGTAGAGCTAACTTATATGTCACTGGCCCCACTCTTGCTAATATTTTGAATGGTCCACAATACCTGGGTGCTAATTTAGCACAACTCCCTAGTTTAAAGGAGCTATTTCTGGGTTTTACCTTAACAAATACATGCTCACCTACTCGGAATTCTTTCTGATTTCTTTTAAGGTCTTCATGACTCTTTTGTCTGTCCTAAGCAGTTTTCAAATTGCTTTGTACCTATTTCACTGTTAGTTCCAGTTCTTTTAACAAGTTAGGTCCTAACATCAATCTGTCAACTGGATTACTCCATGTGATAGGAGTATTACATTTCCTACCATATAATATTTCAAAAGGACAAAGTTTAGTTGAAGCTTGATAATGATTATTATATGCAAATTCAACTAAATGCAAATAATCTTTCCATTTCTTGGGATAGTCTCTAACATACATTCGTAACATGTCTTCTAGTACTTGATTAACTCTTTCTGTTAGTTCCATTTTATAGGGAACTAGCTAGTTTAGAATATTGGAGATGGAAAAAAGGTAAGATTATGACTCAATCAATGGAGCTAGGAATAAACTAAACAATCAATGAATTTATCTACTTGCTAATGTAGCAGAACCTTTGTCGAAAAATTTATAGAAACATGGAGGGAAGAAAGTAGAGGTATTAGGTATTAAAGGAATCTTGACAAAGCAATGGAAAGCATTTACTAAGATATTTTCACAAACCCATGTCTACTTAAACTTGGAAGAAGTCCCTTTGGAATGGTCCAAGAAACTAGCAAATGGTAGGCTCGTTGCAAAATTAGGTTATAGGGTTATGTCTGAAGAAATATGAAGGTAATGAAGAAGTATGGTAGTTGAGAAAAATCTGGAAGGTGATATCCTCTCTCACCAAGAATGACAAGATATCTTTGGAGTTTAATGGTGATGATAAGTTGTAAGAGTTTTGGAGGCCATGTACCATGGTCTATCTTGACTATGCACCATTCAACATCTTAAGGGAAGAACAAAGGTTGAAGCCAAGGATAAATACTCATAGAGGAAATAAGAAATATGTAGAAGATGAACACCCTAATTCAAGAGGTAGCTAAAGCATGGCAAATGGCAAGAAAAAATAGTGTTCCACAAAGACAAATATCCCAAGGTTAAGGGCTCACCCCATGTGTTTCCCACTCCCAGGGGGCTGGGATGATCCACATGAAATGTTTCCTTGCTCCTTATTTTCTCAGAAAATTGGGGAAATGCAGCTTTGGAAGGTTCCCTAATTGGGGGGATTCTACACACCCCCTCTTGAAAATGGGGGGCTCCCACAGGGCCGTGAGCATATTTCTATTGTGGACTTTGGACAGGCATGTGAGCATATTTCTTTCGCCCATGAGCACTGGCTCGTGGACAGCATCTTTCTCAAGAGTTTGGACAGGCCAGTGAGAATTATGTAGTGTGATCAGTAGTGTTAAATTTAGTGTTTAATTGATGACTGAAGCTTCCATCTCATCAATGGTAAACACTGACATGTCTGTGTGTTCTTCCATGGTCACAACAAAGGATTGAAATCTTTGGGGAAGACTTCTGAGAGTTTTTTCAACCACCCTTTAGTCTGTGATGGCTTCTCCAAGATATTTAAGTTGATTTATCAAACCAACAACTCTGGTGTATAATGTGTCTACAGTCTCTGAATCTTTTATGGACAGAGATTCAAAATCTCTTCCCAAAATCTGCAACAGAGCTTTTCCATCTTTCTTCCTCTGTTCCCTCAAGGCATCTTTCTCATCTTGTGTGAGATTGTTATATGTTGTCATATCTGCTGGTTCTGCATAACCATGTTGGACTATCTCCCATACATCGAATTTTGAACAAAGCCTTCACTGTTAGAGACCAATATTCATAATTCTTTCCTGTAAAAATTGGAGTTTGCAATCAACCATCAGTGGAATTCATTTTTAATTTTTCCTTATAAAATTACTTTTCCAGTTTTAAGACAAGATTTCTTTCCTAAACATTTCTCTGATACCAGTTAGCCAAAACCGAGCCGACAAACTTGAGTTTACTGCTCAGTTATAAAAATTCACGCCAACTTCTTTTTCTTTTTACTTGTTGAGTGAAACCGACTAGACAAGTATACCAATAAGTATACCAATATGGTCAGACTTTCAACTCATCTCTTTTACCTCTACTTGAAGTTTCTACTGACAGGTTTTACTTCGACAACTTGTCGGTTTTACCGTCTGGTTTTACTTCAACCACTTGTCGGCTTTGACAACTTATCGGTTTTATCATTTTAGACAGAAGTTAACCGATAACTTTTCAGTTTGACCACTTCGACAACTTGTCAGCTTAACTCGACCGTTTTAGTTGGACTCACTTGTTCTGGTTTGGTTTTAGTTAGAATTTACAAAGGATGTTTCTCAGTCTAAAAGGCTTAAGAAATTATAAATGTTTTTCACCTATAGTAAGAATCAAGATGAAGTAAAACTGACACAATAACAATTCTACAGAATTACAAAATCATATAACCAAACATTTAGGAAGACTTGAGTCGACCACTCTGCCGTAAAACCTGGAACTTTCACTGGGTGGGAAATTTATGGATTCTTGATATTTCACTCAACCGTAATTGTAAACAACATTTACAGAAGTAACTCTGGAAAGAATGTGCGGCTAAATAAACATGCATTCAACTAAAAACTATTTCATATAAATAACTTTTCTGGAAATAAAAAAAGGTAATACTAACTTTTCGGCTCTCCGATTGATCCAAACTTGTCGACTCACCGACTGATTACACACACAGAAGCTTGAGCTTCAACTTCACTCTCTGCTCATAGTTCTCTCTTTCTCTCTTTTTCTCACCTAGAGTTCAAAAATGATTTACAAACTTCTTCTTATGTTTATAGGAAACTTGAAATTTGCTTCTTCGTGAATCTACAGACTTGCCATTAATGACTGTAATAACTATCTAGCTACAAACTTCACTTTAGAAATTAATTCGAGTGGTTTATATTGCCGAATCATGGACTCTTCACTCTTGTCATACTAACCGACAAGATCTGAGCTGATACGGAATTTGACAGAGTCGACTGAACACTCCCCCTTAATTATGAGCAAATGGGGATTTTTAAAACAACATTTACAAAATGTTTCAGAGCTTAAACATGCTTTGTGCATGACAGAGTTCACTGTGCAAAACTTGACATTCCAAGATAACTACGCAGATACTAGAATGTGTTCTTTTCCAATGCTTTTATAAAGATGTCTGAAGTTGATCTTCAGACCGACAAAATTCCAAACAAATTTCCTTGTTGTTCACCAACTCTCTTATGAAATGAAACCTTATGTCGATGTGCTTGGTTCTCTTGTGAAAAACATGATTCTTTGATAATGAAATGGATCAATTGTTGTCCCAGAATATGGTTATCGGTTCTTGATGGTTTTGTGACAAGTCTTTTAATACTCTTTGCATCCAGACAGCTAGACATGCAACGCTTGTCGCTGCAACATACTCTGCTTCTGCTGAAGACAGAGTTACTATGGGATGTTTCTTTGAAGCCCATGAAACAGCACCTGTACCAAAATGGAATGTGTACCCATATGTGCTCTTCCTCTCATATATGCTGCCTTGATTGTCACTGTCAGTGTAGCTAGTGAGTTTAAAATTTTATGAGGTTGAATACATAATGCCAATGTCTTTTGTGCCACTTACATACCTCAGAATTCTTTTACCTGCTTTCCAATGCGAGTCTTTTGGTGACTCCATACCTCTTGAGATCAGACTTACTCCATACATAATGTCTGGTCTTGTCGCTGTTAAATACATAAGGATGCCAATAAGACTTTTGAACAACATAGGATCTACAGTTGATCCTTCATCATCCTTGCTAAATTTTAAACCTGTTATTACTGGTTTTGGGGTTGTCTTGCAATTAGACATGTTAAATATTTATAAAACTTCACTTGCATACTTTGACTGTGATATAAAAATACAGCTTTCAAACTGTTGAACTTCAATGCCTAGAAAAACTTCATAAACCCCAGATTAGTGATTTCAAATTCACTTTCCATGACTGCTTTAAATTCTTCTATGCCAAATTCATCAGTAAATATTGAATCATCTACATACAAGAAAAAAATTAGCATCTTACCTTGCTCATTCACTTTGGTGTACAATGTCGGTTCACTTTCACTTCTGTGAAATTCATTTTCAGTGAGATAGGATTCAATCTAACTGTACCAAGCTCTACGATCTTGCTTCAAACCATAGAGTTCCTTTTTCAACCTGTACACTTTATGCTCTTGGCCTGGAAATTCATAGCCTTGTGGTTGTTCCACATATACTGACTCTTCTATATATCCATTCAAAAATTTCGACTTGACATCCATTTGATAAACATGCCATTTGTTTTTTGTAGCAATGGCCAAGACTGTTCTGACTGTATCCATGCATGCAACAGGTGCAAAAGTTTCATTGAATTCTATGTCAGGTTGCTGTGTGAACCCTCTTACTACCATTCTTGCTTTGTGCTTCTGCACATTCCCATCAACATCTTGCTTGGTCTTGTAAATCCATTTGACGTTGATTACATCTTTGTCTTTTGGTACATGAACCAGCTCCCATGTCTGGTACTTCTCAATGCATTCTATTTCTTCATCCATGGCTTGTGCCCATACTTCTTCTTCGACAACTTCTTCAAATGTTAGTGGATCACATATAGGAGAAAATAATACAAAGAGAGAGAATGAATTAGGTGTACTGGCTTCATATGTTTCACATAGAGTTCTTGTCTTCACCAGTTCTGTCGGTGTCGACCTCGACGAAATGCTTGATGGAGTCTACTGTCCTCTTGGTGTACTTGTCAGTGTAGCTTAAGCTACCACTTATATCAATGTTCCTTGTGCTGAACCATGTCGTGGTGTCATGGGAGTCGACGGTGCTACAACCAGTTGACTTACATGTGGTGTTTGAACCACTTCCTCTGCCATATCATCATTGTCAACATTCGACACAATCTTGACATTTATGTCGACAGTTCCATCCCATGATTCATTCTCGACAAATTGGACATCTCGACTTATTATCACTTTCCTTGCGACGGGATCATACAAATTGTATGCTTTTTTGTCTTCAGAATAGCCGACAAAAATACATTTATGTGCCTTGTTGTCTAGCTTCTTTCTTAGCTCATCTGGAACATAAGCATATGCAACACAACCAAAAACTTTTAAATGAGAAACACTATGATTCATACCTATCCATGCTTCTTGATGAACTTTGATCTTCACACTCTTTGTCGGACATGGGTTCATAATGTATACGACAGTTGCGACTGCTTCACCCAAATATTCATTTGGAAAATGCTTGGTTGCCAACATCATGTGAGCCATATCCATGATGCTTATGTTCTTTCTTCCAGCAACACCGTTCTGCTGAGGTGTATACTGTGCAGTGAATTGATTTGGTATGCCATGGGCCTTGCTAAAATTTATAAATTTATTTGAAACATATTCGCCTCCTCTATCGGTCCTTAAGATCTTGATGTGGTGTCCACTCTGGTTCTCCACGAGTGCCTTGAACTACTGAAAATAATCGAATGCATCAGATTTATGTTTCAGAAAATATACCCATGTTTTTCTTGAGAAGTCATCAATAAAAGTTAGAAAATAATTACAGGCACCAATGGATGATGTTTGCATTGGACCACAAATATTAGAGTGCACAATTTCAAGTGGTGTTCGTGCTCTATAAGACTTTCTGATTGGAAAAATCTCTCTATGTAGCTTGCCAAAAATTCATCCTTCACAAACAATTTCTGGTCTATCAATTAGTGGCAATCCTTTCACCATATTCTTTGTGTGCAGTAGCTTTAGCCCACCAAAATTCAGATGTCCAAATCTAAAATGCCGCAACCAGGATTCATCCTGAACTTTTGTCTGAAATCCAGCCTAAAAATCTGATCCAGGAGGATCCAAGAAGGCAAAATTTTTGAAGTCCTCCAATCTCAGAAAAACTGGTGTTAGATCAAAGGGCTCGTCGATATGATTCCAACGGCGTTTGTTTCACCTCAAATGGACTCCGTATGAGAAAGTTATCGCGTTCTGTTGTATTGATGAAACATGCAAATTTGGCAAAATGGGGGTGCCACGTGGCACCACTGGAAGGGTGACACATGGCATCCATACAGTATGGACAGATGACATGGCAGTTGTACAGACATACATGTGGCATTATGGTCCAATCATGATGCGACACGTGCCATGTACGGATGATGAGGTGGCAATCCAGTTAGTAGTACGGACCAATCAGGATGCGACACGTGTCATGTACGGACGATGAGGTGGCAATCCAGTCAACAGTATGGACCAATCCAAATGCGACATGTGTCAGTATGAAGGTGACTGCACAACTTAGTTGGCAGTATGACAGATGAGTTGGCAGCTGACTGGGCGTTGAGGTGGACCAATCCGAAACTGCCACGTGGCAGCACCGGATTGGCCAATATTGATTGAAGTTCACCAAAATGTTGTTGCTTCGCCGGTTTCGAACTCCTGACCTCCCATACCCTGTCTCCGTGCCTTTACAAACTGCGCTGGTAGTGTTCTTTGTGTAATGTATGGAAATAATATTATTTAAAGTGGCATTTCGAGCCCCAAAGGAGCCGGGGCTTAGCCCCGACCTTGGTTCTTCCTCCAGCGTGACCGGGAGCTCCGACCAGCATGGGAGCCCGCGCTCTATTTCAGCACATGTTGAATTATAAACTATATAAAATGGGTTATAAGTGGGTCTAAAAACAAGTTACGTTATAACAAATTTGTTTTAAAAAGAAACCATATTGTGGGTTCAATGAACCATGTGGTTTTGGGGGAAAATAATTTTATTGTAATATTCTAAAAATATAAAATGGGGTTGGCATAGTTGTAACTATGTCAACTACATAATTTAAGAAGAGTCTAACCAAGTGTGGGGAGTTGGAACCATATGCCTTCTTGGGCAAAATTTGTTGTAACTAAAAAATCATGAGGAGCCTATATGGAGTGGGGCAAGCCAAGCCTATATAAACCCACTTAATTGCCATTTGCCACTCATGCTTTGGAGTGGAGACTTTGTAGCTAAAGGAGAGAATGGATATTGCGTAGCTCTACAGGAGGAAGGTACGAGTGTTTATACTCGTTTTACACCGTCTTCAGGCTTCGGAGTTGCTGGAAGCAGTCTTGTTGTGTTTTGGGCAACGGTTCTCTTCCTGACCATTGTCACCAAGGTATCATTGTATCATTGCCATGTATTTTGCCTTATGCTGAGATTATAGATCGACCCTCCTATTGAGAAGTAGGACCAGAGATGTAGTCCATCCTGGACGAACTCCGTTATCAACCTGTTGTCTTTATGTGCGTATTGTCTATGCTGTTTGGTTCTCTTCTTATGGATTTGTGAGCTTCATTCATGCTCTTTATGCAATTCATGTTAACGTCATAGAGTAGCAAAGATCTTGTTTTCAGATCATGTGGTATCAGAGCAGGTTTATTTGACGTTGGATTGTGAGTGTGGATGCTCACGAGGGCTAAACTGCAAGATGGTGAGGGTACATTAGAGCCTTACAATTTCGAGATCGGACATGCACACCGAGGGAGGAAGATGGATGCTAATGATGCCCACATCGAGATGGAGGAAAACTTTCACAAGGTCTTCTACATGATGGCTGACAAGGTAGACAAGTTGTTTGCAAACTATGAAGAACACATGGCAAAAGAAAGAAAAGGCAGTGAAGTAAAGAAGGAAGACAAAGAAGTGAAGGACGAAGGCAACGCTTCAGTTAACCAAGGAGGAGGTGCCGAAGAGCCTCCTGAGCCTCCCTCTTCACCTTCAACTTCAAGCACAAGTTCAAGTGCTTCTTCCTCATCTCATTCTCAGCATTCCAAGGTTCCTCACAAAGAGCCTCAAAAGAAGCCCTTATTGAAGCTCGATGTGAAATTTGATTTGCCCATGTTCAATGGGGAAGCAGATGCAGAGAAGTTAAATAATTGGATAAGGAAAATTGAGGTCTATTGTCGAGTCCAGCAGATCAAAGAAGAAGATGTGAAGATTTAGTTGGCTTCACTTTGGCTGACAGGCACTGCACTTGTATGGTGGGAAAGCAAGCTTCAGCAAGGTAGCAAACAAATGGGTAATCTTCTCTCATCGTGGTCTGCTTTCATTTCTGCTTTATGTAAGCAATTTTATCCATTGGGTTATGTTCAAAAGGCTATGATGGATTGGCAAAGTTTTAGACAAGGCAAGGGTCAGAGTGTTCAGAATTTTACTGAAGAATTTAGAAAGAAAATTCTAGAGTTGAATATTTCTTTAGATCTCCTGACACTCTTTTGAAGTACATTGGTGCTCTTCAACATTATCTACGCCATACTTTGCTATTGTTGAATCCTACTAGTGTGGATGAAGCAAGTGTTTAGGCTACTCATATTGAGAGAAGGGGGAAGCATTTGCAAGAAGACCATCCGAAGAAGCCTTTCAAGCCCAACAACAACCACAAGTCCAAAAAGAAAGTTAAGAGCAAGAAGACAGCTACTGCCAAGAAGGAAGGAGGAAAGCTCCATTGCAAACATTGCGACACTGATGGGAATGATGAAGAAAGTTGTTGGAAGTTGCATCCTGAATAGAGGCCAAAGCATTATGGAGGAAAACAGAAGAAAAAGACCGTTGCAACAACACAACGAGATTTGGGTTCCGACTCAGGTGACGAAACCATGATTACAGCCGTGGGAATGCAAGGTAACAAAACTCCTCATACTGGTTCAAGTTCTACTCATGTTTCTAAAGAAAATGATAAAAGAAGAAGTGAGTTGTTTCACATCACAGTTGTGTCTAACCATACAAAGATTGAAACATTATTTGATCTAGGTTCTCAAGTAAATTTGATCTCAGAATCAGTTGTTAAGAAGTTGGGCATACAGACTAAACCTCACCCCAAGCCTTACCCTCTTGGATGGGAATGTGATAATGCAAAGCTACAAGTGACTAAGCAATGCAGGTTAAGGTTTGCTATTGCTTCAAAGTTGATCGATGAGGTGGAATTAGATGTTGTTCCTCTTGACATCTGCGGTATCGTATTGGGAAGCCCATACTTGTATGATCGAAAAGCTGTATTCTTCTGTCACGAGGACAAGTACCATCTCACCAAAAATGGGGTGGAGTACATCGTGAGAGCTCACAGTATGAAGGATAACACCGCTCTTGTTAGTGCAGGACAGATGAAGAGACTCATCAACACTAATAAGAGATACATGCTCATGGTTGTGAGAGCAAAAGATGTTGAGGCATCCGATGCTTTCAAAGGTTGTGATCCTTCTCATAAAAAGGCTATGATTGATATTGTGGCTAACTATGATGAAATATTTCACGAACCTACAGGTTTGCCTCCCAAAAGGGAGATTCAACATGAGATTCATCTCCATTAGGATGCCCCTCTTCCTAATGTGGGCATGTACAGGTTGTCCGCAGTTGAAATGGCAGAGATTAAGAAGCAGGTTCAAGACTTGTTGGACCAAGGAGTGATTAGACCCAGCTCCTCTCCATGTGGTTCACCGATTGTGTTGGTGATGAAGAAAGATGTCACATGGAGGATGTGTGTTGACTATTGGGCTCTCAACAAGATCATGATCAAGAATAGATACTCGCTTCCTCGCATAGATGACTTGCTTGACCAGTTGAAGGATGCTGTGTTCTTTACCAAGTTGGATTTGCGCAGTGGCTACCACCAGATTAGAATTGCAGAAAGTGATGTGTGGAAGATGGCCTTCAAGACCAAGCAAGGTATATTTGAGTGGTTGGTGATGCCCTTTGGGCTTTGCAATGCACCTGCAACCTTCATGTGGGTAATGAATGATGTTTTCCGGCCATTCTTAGATGATTTTGTCATTGTTTATCTAGATGATATATTGGTCTTTAGTAAAACTTGGGAAGCACATGTAGGGCATGTAAAGATAGTGTTGGACACTTTGAAAAAGGAGAAATTGTATGTAAAATTGTCAAAGTGTGAATTTGGAAAAACTTCATTAGTTTACTTGGGTCATATTGTAGCAGGTGGAACTTTAAAAATTGATCCTTCAAAAGTTGATGTAATTGTCAATTGGCCTAAGCCTACTAACGCTACTGAAGTGAGAAGCTTTTTAGGAGCTGTTCAATATTGGAGAAGGTTCATTCAGAACTTCTCATACATAGCATCTCCTTTGCATGCCATAAGAAGTGTAAAGAAAGCCTTCCAGTGGGGAGGTAAGCAACAGAAAGCCTTCGACACATTGAAGGGAAAGATCAGCACCGCGCCAGTCCTAGCCTTGCCTGATTTGCAACAACCATTTGAGATAGAGACAGATGCCAGTGGATATGCCATGGGGGCAGTATTGATGCAGCACCGCAAGCCTATTTGCTACCATTCAGAGACTTTTACTCAAGCAGTGATCAACTACCCCACCTATGACAAATAGTTGTATGCTTTGGTTCAGAGTGTCAAGAAGTGGAAACACTACTTGATGGGTAAGGAGACGATCATCCATACCGATCATCAGCCCTTGCAGTATCTCCAATCCCAGACTAAGCTCCAGTAAGCTCGTCATTTCAGGTGGATGGGATTCCTTCAACAATTCCATCTAGTGATCAAGTACAAGAAGGGTACTAGTAACAAAGTGGCAAGATATGCTCTCTAGACCTCCTATTGTTGCATCTATTGTTTTGAAAAATGCTTCTTTATCCCATGAAAGTTATATTGAGCAGTATGCTACTGATGATGATTTCAAGGAGATTTATGAGAAGCTAACCAATGGCACACAGGTGGAAGACTACTATTTGAAGGGAAAGTTGATCTATCATTTGGGCAAGCTATGTGTTCATATCAGTGAAAGAGTCCATGTAATACGAGAAGCTCATACTTCTCTTGTATCAGGGCATTTTGGGGTAGGTAAGACTTTGGCTCATTTGCAAAGACTCGTTTATTGGCCTCGCATGAAAGAAATTGTAACAAAATATGTAAAGGGGTGTGTGATGTGCTCTACTTGTAAGCCCACTAATAGAAAATTGGGGCTGTACTCACCACTTCCTGTTCCTTCCCATCCTTGGGAAAGCATTTCCATGGATTTTGTGGGGGGTTTTCCTATGTCTAGGAGGGGTCATGACTACTTGTATGTGGTCCTGGATAGGTTTAGCAAGATGTGTATTCTTATGCCATGTAAAAAGAAGGTCATTGCAGAGCAGGCTGCTTCTCTTTTCTTTCAGCATGTATGGGTTCACTTTGGACACCCTACATCCATTATCTCGGATCGGGACTCCCGATTCCTTGGAGAGTTTTGGACAAAATTATGGTGTATGATGGACACCAAGTTGAAGAGGAGCACCGCTTTCCATCCACAGACCGACAGACAGACATATGTAGTCAACAGGACAGTTGTTCATTTGCTTCGAGGTTATTGCAACAATCATCCTAAGTTATGGGATGAGCAGATCCAGTATGTGCAGCATGCCTACAACAAGGCTATGCATTCTTCCACTAAGAGCTCACCATTTGAGACATGCTTTGGGTACTTGCCAAAGACTCCATTGGAATTGACTCATGGGAGAGAGGTTGATTCAAGTGCTTCCAAGGACGAAGACAAAGCCCGCAGGTTCATTCAGAGAGTTCAACAGGTACATCAAGCAGTGCAAGAGTAGCTGGAGAAGAGTCAAGCCCAGTACAAGGCTCGCCATGACAAGCATAGAGTTGATCATCAGTTTCAGGTGGGAGATAAAGTGTGGCTTCACATCAGTAAGGAGAGGATGAACGGAGAAGGCAAGAATCTCAAGCCCATCAGATATGGTCCCTTCACCATCTTGGAGAAGATTGGGACGAATGCCTTTCTCTTAGAGCTACTGCCATACATGCAGATCTACTCAGTGGTGAACATGGAGAACTTGAAACTCTATGAGCCTCCCATGATCATGGATGAAAGGGAGAATGTCTCATTGCCATCAGTTGATGAATTTTCTCCTGAGTACATGGATGAGCTACAGGAAGATGTCATCCTGGACAGAAGGACAAGGACTTCTCGCAGAGGTGATGTTGATTATCTTCGAGTGGGCATCAGAGGCACTCATCCAAGCAAAGCCAAGTGGATCAAGAAGGAGAAAGTTAGGGAGAAATTCCCTCACCTATCTGTTGATTAGTAAAGGCTTTTGGAGGCCAAAAGCTTCTCAGTGGGGGGAATGATCCAGGAGGATCCAAGAAGGCAAAATTTTTTAATTCCTCTAATCTCAGCAAAACTAGCGTCAGATCAAAGGTCTCATCGAGATGATTCCAACGGCGTTCATTTCACCTCAAACGGACTCCGTATGAGAAAGTTATCGTGTTCTGTTGTATTGATGAAACAGGCAAATTTGGAAAAATGGGGGTGCCACGTGGCACCACTGGCAGGGTGACACGTGGCATCTGTACAGTACAGACGGATGACATGGTAGTTGTATGGACAAACATGTGGCAGTATGGTCCAATCATGATGCGACACGTGTCATGTACGGACTATGAGGTGGCAATCCAGTCAGCAGTACAGACTAATTAGGATGCGACACGTGTCATGTACGGACGATGAGGTGGCAATCCAGTCAGCAGTACGGACCAATCCAAATGCGACACATGTTATTATGGAGGTGACTACACAACTTAGTTGGCAGTACGACAGATGAGTTGGGCAGCTGACTGGGCGTTGAGGTGGACCAATCCGGAACTGCCATATGGTAGCACCGGATTGGCCAATATTGATTGAAGTTCACCAAAATGTTGCTGGTCCCCTGGTTTCGAACTCCTGACCTCCCATACCCTGTATCCGCGCCTTTACCAACTGCGCTGGTAGTGTTCTTTGTGTAATATATGGAAATAATATTATTTAAAGTGGCATTTTGAGCCCCAAAGAAGTTGGGGCTTAGCCCCGAACTTGGTTCTTCCTCCAGCGTGACCGGGAGCTCCGACCAGCACGGGAGCCCGCGCTCTATTTCAGCACATGTCAAATTATAAACTATATAAAATGGGTTATAAGTGGGTCTAAAAACAAGCCGGGGCTTAGCCCCAACCTTGGTTCTTCCTCTAGTGTGACCGGGAGCTCCGACCAGCACGGGAGCCCGTGCTCTATTTCAACACATGTCGAATTATAAACTATATAAAATGGGTTATAAGTGGGTCTAAAAACAAGTTACGTTATAACAAATTTGTTTTAAAAAGAAACCATATTGTGGGTTCAATGAACCATGTGGTTTTGGGGGAAAAGAATTTTATTGTAATATTCTAAAAATATAAAATGTGGTTGGCATAGTTGTAACTATGTCAACTACATAATTTAAGAAGAGCCTAACCAAGTGTGGGGAGTTGGAACCATATGCCTTCTTGGGAAAAATTTGTTGTAACTAAATAATCATGAGGAGAATGTGGAGTGGGGTAAGCCAAGCCTATATAAATCCACTTAGTTGCCATTTTGCCACTCATGCTTTGGAGTGGAGACTTTGTAGCTAAAGGAGAGAAGGGAGATTGCGTAGCTCTGTAGGAGGAAGGTACGAGTGTTTATACTCGTTTTACACCGTCTTCAGGCTTCGGATTTTCTGGAAGCAGTCTTGTTGTGTTTTGGGCAGCGGTTCTCTTCCTGACCATTGTCGCCAAGGTATCATTGTATCATTGCCATGTATTTTTCCTTATGCTAAGATTATAGATCGACCCTCCTATTGAGAAGCAAGCTCGGAGACGTAGTCCATCCTGGACGAAATCCGTTATCAACTTATTGTCTTTATGTGCGTATTGTCTATGCTGTTTGGTTCTCTTCTTATGGATTTGTGAGCTTCATTCATGCTCTTTATGCAATTCATGTTAACATCATAGAGTAGCAAATATTTTGTTTTCGGATCAAAATCAGCGCTGTCATTTACTTTCTTGTTGAGGTACTCGACTGCTTATTTACTTTATTCCTTGAGTGCATCTCCTGTGTTTGTCTTTCCTTTCATGTCGGGAACTATCCTCAATGGAAACAAGCGATTGCTTGTCATTGGCACTTTTTCTATCAACCGGTTGCTTGGACGCTTGTCTTTAATCACACACTGATTATCTTCTATGTAGACTCTGTAGCCTTTTTTATAAGCTGTCCAATGCTCAACAAATTATGTACCTTCGACATGATAGACATCAAAGATATACTTACTCTCCTCCTGTCTGGTTAGAATACCAACAGTACCTTTTCCCAAAACAGTAACTTGGACATTGTTTCCAAGTGTAACATCAGTTTGAACTGAATTATCTAGACTGGAAAACAAATTTAAATTACATGTCATATGATTGCTGCAGCTTGAATCTAAGTACCATATGTCATGTGGACTTTCTTGGACAGCATTGCATTCAATTGGAGATGTAGATGCCATTAACATTGCACTTGTCGAAGTGCTGGTATTGGTCGACTTATTTGGGCTTTTCCTTCCTTGGTCATATTGCGTCTTCCTACATTCATATGAATAATGAACAAATTTATTACAATAATGACATTGAATATTTTATTTATCAAACCTCTGGCTACTTGGACGACTTGGATTCTGATTCTCTCCTCTACCAACAACATTTGCAAGACTTTTTCCTTGTCCTCCTCTGGAAGAAATTCTTTCTCTACCTTTGGAGTTGTTTCTCCCCCTGCCTCTACCATGACTTATGGATGACTGTGCTGTGAATGCACCTTCCAATGATGTTTGTGTTCTACTGAGTCTGTGTTCATGATTAATGAGTGAAGCTTGCATCTTATCAATGGTAAACACTGAACAATCATGAACCATCGACAGGTGGTACACCTAATTCAACTGTAGATCCTATGCTTTTCAAAAGGCTTGTTGGCAGCCTTATGTATTTAATAGCGACAAGACCAGACATTATGTATGGAGTAAGTCTGATCTCAAGATTTATGAAGTCACCAAAAGACTCACATTAGCAAGCAGGTAAAATAATTATGAGGTATGTAAGTGGCACAAAATACCTTAGCATTATGTATTCAACCTCACAAAATTTTAAACTCACTCGCTACACTGACAATGACAATGGAGACAACATAGATGATAGGAAGAGCACATCTAGGTATGGATTTCATTTTGCTACAGGTGTTGTTTCACGGGATTCAAAGAAACAACCCATAGTAACTCTGTCTTTAACAAAAGTAGAGTATGTTGCAGCGACAAGTGCTGCATGTCAAGCTGTTTGGACACAGTGAGTGTTAAAAGACTTGTCACATAACCATCAAGAACTGACAACCATCTTCTGCGACAACAATTCAGCCATTGTATTATCAAAGAATCATGTGTTTCACAAGAGAACCAAGCACATCGACATAAGGTTTCATTTCATAAGCGAGTTGGTGAACAACAAGGAAATTTGTTTGGAATTTTGTAGGTCTGAAGATCAACTTGCAGACATCTTTACAAAACCATTGGAAAAGGACACATTCCAGTATTTGCGTAGTTATCTTGGAATGGCAAGTTCCACACAATGAACTCTATCATGCATAGAGCATGTTTAAGTTCTGAAACATTTTGTAAATTTTGTTTTAAAAATCCCCATCTGCTCATAATTAAGGGGGAGTATTGGAAATATTAATTACTTGAAAATCCATATTGGAGCTCAGCCGACTCTGTCAGAGTCCATATCAGCTCAAATATTGTCAGCCAGTCTGACAAGAGTGAAGAGTCCACGATTCGAAAATCTAAACCAGTCGAATTAATTTATGAAGCTAAGTTTGTAGGTAGATAGTTATTACAACCATTAATGGCAAGTCTGTAGCTTCACGAAGAAGCAAATTTCAGGTTGCCTATAAATAGAAAAAGAAGTTTGTAAATCATTTTCAAACTCTAGGTGAGAAAAAGAGTGAAAGAGAGAACTTTGTGTAGAGAGAGAAGTTGAAGATCAAGATTCGGTGTGTGTGATTAGTTGGCGAGCCGACAAGTTTGGATCAATCGAAGAGCTAACAAGTTTCTATTATCTTTTGTTATTTCCAAACAAGTTATTTTTATGAAATAGTTTTGGTTGAATGCATGTTTATTTTGTTGATGTATTTGTAACTTCGAAATGTATTCACTTGTATATATTATGTATTGTACCTCGATGTTCCTATCGAGAACTATCAATAATATAATTGAGTCATGTCATAACCTGGTGTTCCTATCGGGAGAATGAGTAATGTAAACAATTCATGTAAAGTCATAGAGGGTAACCCTCCTTATTGATCAAGGGTTAAAGTCCCCGCAGTTGTGGGGCACTAGGGTTGTTAGAATCTCCTAGAGAAGTCGACCCTGGTGAGTTAATGTCAAGTTGGAAATTAGTATAAATAGAGAGCGAGTCTCTCTATTTATTACACAGTCACTCACACTCAGTTGTAGCGCATGAGTGAGAGAGAAGGAGTTGGGATAAGAGAGAGAACAATTGTCGGAGATCATCTTACTGTCTTTGGGTGTTATTGCTGCCATTGGTGCTTATTCTATCTCTGAGGAAGTTGTAGGATTTTCTCCTTTATGGTTTCCCAGAGGAAAATATTTGTGTCTATTGTCTCTTGTGTTTGATTGTTGTGCATGTTATTCTCTCTGATAAGATCCTAAGATAATACTATCTAAATTGATAAAAATCTCACATGGTATCAAAGCTAACCTGAGGAGAAGACACTGTGCAGCTGCGGAAGCTAGGGCTTCTTGCTTTTTGGGTCTCTCTCCACAATCCATCAACAAAAGGAGGCTAGGTTGAACCTCCATTGAATGACGCATCTTTCTGTCGAAGCAGAATCTAATTCTGAGCACTTTCAGTTTTTGACCTACCACTACATCAGGAAATTAGGGCTTTTCACTGAAGAGGAATTTTTGAGTGAGCCTAGGCTAGGATTACTCTCCTCAAAATAGAAGTTTAGAGACAAAAATCAAGGTTTTTGGTTGGGTAGAACTCCAAGAAAGTCAAACCCTAGTTTGCCCTGGAACCAAGAAACCAACACTGTAGAAGATTAGCTCCAGATCCGGTTTTCAGCTTCTCAAATTGGTAAGATTTAAATCTGTTGTATTTCCATTTGAGGTTCTATGTTAAGATGTCTCATCACACCAAGCTTGATGGAGCTGACAAATTCCGAGCCTGGAAGTATAGGATCTCCATGGTCCTGGAAGAAAATGAGTTAGACTCTTACATCAGTGAAGAGGTTCTAGTTCCAAAGGGAGATGAGGCTAAGGCCTTACACAAAAATAAATTGGTCATGGCTAAGAGGATTATTGTTGATTAAATCAAGGATCACCTCATACCATAGGTGTCCTCCCTAAAGACACCTAAAGCAATGTTTGATGCCCTGACCAAGTTGTTTGAAGGAAAGAACATAAATCAGAGGATGGCTTTGAGGAACCAGTTGAAGAATGTAAAGATTCAGAATGCAGAGACCATACAGTCATACGTTACAAGGGTCTCCCAGATCAAAGAATAGCTTGAAGCAGTAGATGAAGAAGTAGAGAATGAAAAAATTGTGATGAACACCTTGAATGGTCTCCCTAGGGCACGAGACTCTTTCATTCAAGGGATATGTGCAAGAAAGAAGCTAGTCAAGTTTAGTAGGCTATGGGAAGAATGCTCACAAGAAGAAGCTCGAATAATAGCCCGAGAAGAAAATATGGGAAGTGAAGATCAAGCTCTCATAGTACAATCCAAGAAAATAAGAATATACTATCACAAAGGTAAGCACTCCCACCAGAAAGATAACCCTGGAAGATCTAACAGAAATCTACCTAAATCCAGATGCTATACATGTGATGAAAGAGGACACTTTGCCAGAGATTGTATTAGAAAAAAAAATGGCTCTCACAAGAAGAAGGGAAACAAGAAAAGACATCATGCTAATACTGCAGAGGATGATGAGCCTCCTAGGAAGAGAATCAAACAAGAAAGTGATGATTCTTCAAGTGATGAGGAATATGTTTTAATCTCCGCTCTCATGGGAACTATCTCACATGGAAGCAATGATTGGCTTATAGACAGCAGGGCTTCCAAACACATGACGAGATTCAAGGAATCCTTTGTGAAACTATTCGAACATGAATCACCCCACAAAGTGAAACTCGGGGATGACTACTAGTATCCTATAAAAGGTAGTGGTGTATCCTCCTATAAGCTAGACTCTGGGAAGTCTATGAAGATGAAGGATGTCTTTTTTGTACAGGGGCTAAAGAAGAATCTTCTCTCTATCTCTGCATTAGATGCAAAAGGCATGAGGATTGCATTCATAGATGGCCAAGTCCTTATGTGGTCAAAAGGAAATACTATAAATGATGCAATAGTGATTGGAGAGCAAGAGGGAGGACTATAAAAATTGAAGGGCCAACAAGAACAAGCTTTGGTCCATGACTCAGTAGAGCCAAATTAACTTTGGCATAGAAAGCTTGCACATGTGCACTATAGGGCACTACCACTTTCAAGCAAAGTTGTTGAAGGTCTTCCAGAAATACAGGCAAAACATGAACGTGTATGCAAAGGATGTGTGAAAGGAAAGAACACAAATAAGACATTTCCAAGTAGCGAGAGCAAGGTAAAAGGAATCTTGGAAATCATCCACTCTGATGTATGCGGTCCAATGTCATCCAGCTCTCTAAGCGGGTATGTATACTATGTTTCCTTCATTGATAATTTTTCTAGGAAGACATGAATATACTTTATGAAAAACAAAGATGAATTATTCAGTAAGTTCAAGGAATTCAAATTCTTGATCAAGAACCGCACAGAAAATAAAATCAAGACCTTTCGATCAGATAATGGCAGAGAATTCACATCAAATGAATTCAAGGAATTATACAAAGATTCAAGGATTAAGAGGGAGTTGACCGCTCCATATAATCCACAACAGAATGGAGTTGCAGAAAGGAAGAATAGAATGGTCATAGAAGCAACAAAGGAAATGCTTCGTGATCAAGATCTTCCTATGCATCTATGGGCAGAAGCTGGCAGGACAACTGTGTATGTACATAACCATACTCCTCATAGAGTACTTGAGAACAAGACACCTGAAGAATTATTTTCTGGCAAGAAACCAGAAGTCAGTGATCTCAGAATATTCGGTTGTCTAGTGTAGAATCACATTCCAAAAGAAAAGAGGACAAAGTTAGATCCTTTAGGAAAGAAGGGTATATTCATGGGATATAGTGAAATCTTGAAAGCTTACAGAATATACTTCTCGGGATTCAAGAAGATTTACATTAGCAGAGACATAACATTCAACGAAGACTCAGCTTACACCAAATCCAGAAAGAGACCAGTTGAAGACCTTGAAGAAACAAAAGTACCCAGGATTCGAGATACAACTATGAACGATGCAACTCAAGAAGAAGATCAAGAAATAGAAGAACCCCAGGAACCTGTAGATCCACCCCAAGAGAAGAATCCTCACAAGAGGAAACCTGCATGGGTACAAGACGCTATCCAAGGTGCAGAAAGATATGGGGTTCCATAAGAGATACACAGAGAGAAGAAAACAAACAGGTCCTGCTTCGGTTATGTATCCTTATTATGTGACATCATTGATAAATAACCTTTAAATTATGAAGAAGCAGTAGAAAAGAAAGAGTGGAAGGATGCTATGATCGAAGAGTACTAGTCGATCATGAATAATTATGTCTGGGATTTTGATCCAAGACCAAAGGGGAAGGATTTTGTGACTTTCAAGTGGATCTACAAGATCAAGCATGCTAAAGATGGCAGCATAGAGAAATATATATAAAGCAAGGTTTGTGGCTCGTGGCTTCTCCCAGAAAGAAGGAATAGATTATGAAGAAACTTTTGCACCTATAGCCAGATACACTTCCATCAGATCAATACTTGCTCTGGTTGCAGTAATGAAATGGAAGATACACCACATGGATGTCAAGACAACTTTCTTGAATGGTGTAGTAGAATAGGAAGTGTATGTGGAGCAGCCACTCGGTTTTAAGACACATGACAGGGAGACTCATGTGTGAAAATTGAAGAAAGCCCTGTACGGTTTGAAACAGGCACCTAGGACATGGTACAACAGAATTGACAGCTTCCTGACTAGTTTGGGCTTTACCAAAAGTAAAGCAAATTCCAACCTTTACTACAAGTTTGAGGAAGGGAACCCAATGATACTCTTACTATATGTAGATGACCTATTTGTAACAAATGAAGATGGGTTGATTATTGACACAAAGAGGAAGCTTACTGCTGAGTTTGAGATGAAGGACTTGGGTATGATGCATTACTTTCTAGGCATGGAGGTGTGGTAGGATGTAGATGGAATATCCCTGGGACAAGGGAAGTATGCAGTAGAGATCTTGAACAGGTTTGGGATGATGGACTGCAAGGCCATGACCACACCTATGGAATCGAACCTGAAGCTATTGAGTGATGCTTCATCAGAGTCGATTGATGCTACGATGTATCATCAGATGATTGGGCCCTTGATGTACTTAACCAATACAAGACCAGACATTTACTTTGTTGTGAACACATTGAGTCGGTTCCTAACAGATCCAAGACATGTTCACATGATTGCTGCAAAGCATATTTTGAGGTACCTGAAGGGTATGGTTGATTATGGGCTCAAGTCTGAGGTGAATCAAAAGATTAACCTGGAAGGTTATGTGGATTCAGATTGGGCAGGTAGTGCCATCGATAAGAAGAGAACTTCAGGGTGTTGCTTCAGTATGGGATCAGGTGTGATCTCTTGGTTTAGCAGGAAGCAATCCTGTGTGGCACTGAGTATAGCCGAAGCAGAGAATGTCGCAGCCTATTCGGCTAGTTGTGAGGCAGTGTGGCTTAGGAAGCTACTATCTGATTTATTTGATCTTTAGTTGGATTCTATTTGTATATATTGCGACAACCATAGTTGTGTGAAGTTTTATGAGAACCCGGTGTTCCATGACAAGTTGAAGCATATCGAGATCAAATATCACTATATCAGGGATATGGTGCAGAGAGGAGCAGCGAAGCTCCAGTATGTTGCAACAGATGAGAAGATAGATGATGTGTTGACCAAACCATTAGACAGAGTGAAGTTTGAGTACTTCAGGGAGAATCTTGGTGTTCTCTAGATCGAGGTTCCCTCCAAGGGGAAGATATGAGTCCATGTACCTTTCTGACATGGTTGTTGGATGTGTTCCTCCCATGGTCAGATGTAAGTGCAGAGCCTTTCTGACATGGTTGTTGGATGTGTTCCTCCCATGGTCAGATGTAAGTGTAGAGCCTTTCTGACATGGTTGTTTGATGTGTTCCTCCCATGGTCAGATGTAAGTGCAGATCCTTTCTGACATGGTTGTTGGATGTGTTCCTCCCATGGTCAGATGTAAGTGCAGAGACTTTCTGACATGGTTGTTGGATGTGTTCCTCCCATGGTCAGTTGTAAGTGTAGAGCCTTTCTGACATGGTTTTTGGATGTGTTCCTCCCATGGTCAGATGTGAGTGCTAGGCCTTTCTGACATGGTTGCTAGATTTGTTCCTCCCATGGTCAGATGTGACTGTTGGGCCTTTCTGACATGGTTGTTGGATGTGTTCCTCCCATGGTAATATGTGAGTTCTAGGAGGGACTTTTTGACATGGTTGTTGGATGTGTTCCTCCCATGGTCCGATATAAGTGCTGAAGAAGATGAATACCTACATGGAGGCTAGGCCTACAACCAACATGAAAAAGGGTTGGCTCTATAGAACTTCCTATGACGAGTAGAATTGAGAGATATCACCAATTGATCAAGATAGCGGAAGTAGTGATGATGATGATCCAGTGATGATCCAGCTTTGATGATGATCCAATGATGATCCAGTGATGATCCAGTTTCGATGATGATCTAGTGATGATCCAGTTTCAGTGATGATCCAGTGATGATCCGGACGATCCAGAGAAGAAGACTTGTGCCGATGAATTGTGTCAAGAGAATACCTTCCTATTTAAGAGGGAGTGTTGATGTATTTGTAACTTCAAAATGTATTCACTCGTATATCTTATGTATTGTACCCCGATGTTCCTATCAGGAAGCATCAATAATGTAATTGATTCATGTCATATGCCGATGTTCCTATCGGGAGAATCAGTAATGTAAACAAGTCATGTAAAGTCTTAGAGGGTAACCCTCCTTATTGATCAAGGGATAAATTCCCCGTAGTTGTGGGGCACTAGGGTTGTTAGAATCTCCTAGAGAAGTCGGCCCTAGTGAGTTAATGTCAAGTCAGAAATTAGTATAAATAGAGAGCGAGTCTCTCTATTTATTACACAGTCACTTACTCAGTTGTAGCGCATGAGTGAGAGAGAAGGAGCTGGGATAAGAGAGAGAACAACTGTCGGAGATCATCTTACTGTCTCTGGGTTTTACTGCTGCCATTGGTGCTTATTCTATCTTTGAGGAAGTTGCAGGGTTTTATCCTTTATGCCATTCCCCGAGGAAAATATTTGTGTCTATTGTCTCTTGTGTTTGATTGCTGTGCATGTTATTCTCTCAGATAAGATCCTAAGATAATACTGTCTAAATTGATAAAAATATAACATATTTAGCCGCACATTCTTTCCAGAGTTACTTGTGTAAATGTTTTTTACAATTACAGGTGAGTGAAAGATCAAGAATCCATAAATTTCTCTCCCAGTGAAAGTTCCAAGTTTTACGGTAGAGTGGTCGATTCAAGTCTTCCTAAATGTTTAGTTATACAATTTTGTAATTCTGTAGAATTGTTATTGTGTCAGTTTTTACTTCATCTTATTGTAGGTGAAAAACATTTGTAATTTATTAAGTCTTTTAGACTAAGAAACATTCTTTGTAAATTTCGACTAAAACCAAACATGAACAAGTGAGTCTAAGTAAAATGGTCGAGTTAAGCCAATAAGTTGTCAAAGTGGTTAAACTGACAAGTTGTCGGTTAAGTTCTGTCTAAGTGGTAAAATCGACAACTTGTCGAAGCCGACAAGTGGTCAAAGTAAAACCTATCGGTAGAACCGAAAACTAGAGGTAAAAGAGTCGAGTCAAAAGTCCGATCATATTGGTATACTTATTGGTATACCTGTCTAGTTTGTTTCACCTGACAAGTAAAAATAAAAAGAAGTCGGTGTGAATTTTTATAACTAAGTAGTAAACTGAAGTTTGTTGGCTCGGTTTTGGATAACACCCTATTGGCCTAGCGTTCTATGCATTTATGTTCTTTGGGTCAATGCGAGTCTAACTGGGCCTATTTCTTCATCCATCTACAGATAAGCAAGTAGCAAAGTCTTTAGTTGACCTCTCTCTATTCATATTTGTATTGCAGCACCCTAGTGTAGGGTTTATACCAACAAGAAAAGTTCATTCATTTAATAGAAGGAAGATATTTGTTGGGGTTTTATTCCTCATTGGGTTTACCTAAGGTAGATCCTTGTGTCATCTAATGATTTTGTTTATTGTGCTATTCTTTATTGTTCTGGTGCATTCAATTTCAGTTGTATGCTTAAAAGTATTAAGATATGTGAAAAAAGAAGGAAAAAAAATTTCTTTACCTAAATTAAACTCTAAATTTAACATTAGTGATCACACTACATAATTCGCATCGACCTGTCCAAACTCCAAAGAAAGATGTTGTCCACGAGCTAGTGCTCACGGTTCACACTTCTCATGGGCGAAAGGAAGATGCTCACATGCTTGTCCAAAGTCCACAATAGAAATATGCTCATGGGCCTGTGGGAGCCCCCCATTTTCAAGAGGGGGTGGGTAGAATCCCCCCAATCAGGGAACCTTCCAAAGATGCATTTCCCCAATTTTCTGAGAAAAGAAGGCACAAGGAAAAATTTCGTGTGGAGCATCCCAGCCCCCTGGGATTGGGAAACACATGGGGCGAGCCCTTAACCCTGGGAAATGTGTCTTCATGGAACACTATTTTTTCTTTCCATATGTCATGCTTTAGCTACCTCTTGAATTAGGGTGTTCATCTTCTACATATTTCTTCTTTCCTCTATGAGTCTTTGGCCTTGGATTCAACCTTTGTTCTTCCCTTAAGATTTTGAATGGTGCATAGTCAAGATAGACCATGGTACATGGCCTCCAAAACTCTTACAACTTATCATCACCATTAAACTCCAAATATATCTTGTTGTTCTTTGTGAGAGAGGATATCACCTCGAGATTTTGCTCAACTATCATACTTATTCATTACCTTCATATTTCTTCAGACATAACCCTATAACCTAATTTTGTAGTGAGCCTACCATTTGCTAGTTTCTCGGACCATCCAAAGGGACTTCTTCCAAGTTTAAGCAGATATGGGTTTGTGACAATATATTAGTAAATGCATTCCATTGCTTTGTCGAGATTCCTTTAATACCTAATACCTCTACTTTCTTCCATCCATGTTGCTATAAATTTTTCGACAAAGGTTCTGCTACATTAGAAAGTACATAAATGGATTGATTGTTTAGTCTATTCTTAGCTCCATTGATTGAGTCACAATCTTACCTTTTGCCATCTCCAATATTCTAAACTAGCTAGTTCCCTATAAAATGGAAATAATGGAAAGAGTTAATCAAGTACAAGAAGACACGTTACGAATGTATGTTAGAGACTATCCCAAGAAATGGGAAGATTATTTGCACTTAGTTGAATTTGTGTATAATAATCATTATCAAGGTTCAGCTAAACTTAGTCCTTTTGAAATAGTATATGGTAGGAAATGTAATACTCCTATCACATGGAGTAATCCAATTGGCTGGTTGATTTTAGGATCTAACTTGTTAAAAGAACTGGAACTAACAGTGAAATAGGTACAAAGCAATTTGAAACTGCTCAGGATGGACAAAAGAGTAATGCAGACCTTAAAAGAACTCTAAAATAATTCCGAGTAGGTGAGCATGTATTTGTTAAGGTAAAACCCAGAAAGAGATCCTTTAAACTAGGGAAATGTTGTAAATTAGCACCCATGTATTGTGTACCATTCGAAATATTAGCAAGAGTGGGGCCAGAGGCATATTAGTTAGCTATGCCACCTAATCTTAGAATACATAATGTATTTCATATTTCCATATTAAAGAAGTATGTGCACGATGGTACTCATGTGATCGATTGGAATGTTATTCAGGTAGAACCTAAATGAGATTTTCAGGTTGAACCGGACTATATTCTCGACAAGAGGGAAATTTTTCTCCGTAATTGCACCATTGGATAGGTAAAGGTGCAATGGAAACACCTCAATCCAGTTGAAGCAACCTGGGAATCAGAGAGTGGTATGTGGGTGGCATATTCAACTTTGTTCCAGGAAGACTCATAATAAAATTAAGCAACATTGAGGACGATGTTGAACTTAAGGGGGGGTCTTTGTAACACGCCTAGAACTGAAAAAAATAAATATTTTTATTTATTTAGGAAAACATTATGTTAAATTTATTGTAAATTTTTTATGACCAAGTTGTTCAAGGATGACTTTAATTGAAGAATTATTTATTTTAATAATTAAAATAGAAGGGACACCTATCCAAAGGAGACTGTTGAATGAGTGTTCACTGACGCACTAGGAGGAATGAGTAGCTGTAGAAAGTTGGTTGACAATTAGAAGCACTATCCTTTCACTTTCTTGTTGTTACAGGAAGCATAATCCCTAAAATTATGGTCATGTTCCCTGAGAGGGAGAGCTGAGCAGGTGGCTCATTTAATTCCAAAAATGACCCAAAGACCTAGGAAATATTATAAATACCATCAAATTGAGTAGGAGGCTCAATACATTCTATTTTTCTAAGTGAATGAACCTTGTGAGTGCTTCAAATTGAAAAGTTAGGAACACAAGGAATTTGATGAGGAGATAGCTAAAGTGGAATTGTTGAGTTAAGTCTGCTACTAAGTGCTAAGTTACAACAAGTTGTTGTGTGTGCTATTATCTAGTTATATTCATCTTAGTGGTTCAGTGAATAGGCTCAGGGGTCCTAAGCAAGTAATTTTGGCTACTTCAGGAGACGGTTGGGTGGAACAGTCTCATTTGGGTGTTTGTCCCGCTTCTGCAATTTATCTAGGCTCTAAACCGATTTTTATTATATGCAATTAAATTCTATAATTGTTGTTTATAAAGTATGTTTTAGTTTGTATAGATTTTAAATGGTATCTATCAGTAATATATTTCCTTTGTAAGAAAAATTGTAATTGCTTTTCCATAATAGCATAATCAGTTTTCTAATGTTTGTTACTTGATTGGTTTAGAATCAATCATTACAGTCATGGTTAGGAAAATACATTAGTATAGAAAATGGATTTGTTTTCCTTCTCATCAAGACCTAGTTATAATACATCTAGTTAGTAGTATTAAGTTTCTTTTTAGTTATTCTTATATACGTAAGTTAAAGTCAGGGTTTAGAACTCAAGCAAGATCCGTATAAATCATTAGAAATACACAAAGAATATATATTAGAATTATTTACCCTTTTGTCTCTCTTATTATAAGCCCTGGAAATTGATAAGGTACTTATAAATCCAATATATTGAACTTTAACTTATTACAAACTTTTCAAAGAATTTTTATTGAGGTCACCAGGACAAATCCTGCCAAGGGAAAATCAACTAAGTGATCTCTGGTCAAACCTTTTACTAGCATTTTACTTCAACAGAGAAATTCAAGATCTAGTTATAAGTAGGTCACGTACTAGTTATAAATCTACAACATTATAATATTATTTTCCCATTAAACTAGTAAAACCCTAGCAATGGTTTTTACCATCTAAACATCCAGAGTAAACTAGTAAATAACCAAGAGTGGAGATCGAATCCTGCTAAGGATTTCGATTAGCTAAAGCAGAGCTACATTACAAGATTTTATTCAATTTAAAAAAAAATACCAAATCAAGATTATCGACAAGCCACAACTCTGTTGCAATCTGAAGGTCGTTTAGGTTTTATCAGCTGCAATTCTAAAATACACAAAAGAAATCACATAGCCTTATGTCTTATTAATCACTAACATCCTTATCGACTTGAAAGTGGCCTCATGGCCTTCCCTCAAAGCAAAACTAAACTAAGTAAAGGCCTCACAGTCATAACAATTCTTTCAATGCAACTACAATACTGCTATTTCAAAACATGATTTACGTCAACACAAGCCTTCATGAGATTCACAACAAGAAAGTAAACATTTAGATATGGAGAGACAACAAATCAAATTTTAAATACTATAACAACTTCAAGTTAAGCTCTTATTACATAGTCATTTCAACTATATGAGTCTTTACAATTTTCAAAACATAAATTCCTCATGACTACCAAAGGGGATTTTACCATTTTCATGCCAAAATACTAGCGTGGAGATGGGTTCCCAACCCATACCAAGAAAGACGCAGAGATAAAGTTCAAGCCAGAACCGTAAGCCATAGAACCGCCGAAATCACAATCCCATCATGAGGCAAAAGGTTCAAGTACAGATCTTACCAAAGCCGTGGATGCCTTGTTGCTTGAATACGAATCACACCCCTTTGCCGCAGCCATGATTTAAGAACCATGTTTGATCACACACATAGAGGTCAACATTAAAACTTAGTTTAGAAAGGAAATCTGCAAAAATGGAAAAGAAAACCTTTTCAAATATTGTTTACCTATAAACACATTTGATGAAGGAATTTTTCCCGAGTTGTCGGCTTTTGGATTTCAATTTTACATAGGAGCAGTTTAACTTGCACTTTCGAAACCTTGGCAGAGACACTTTCAATGCATGAAGCATTAAGGAGGATGAACTCGGCCTAGAGCCATTGCAGACCCAAACTCACGCAAAGAACCAGACTCGAGAAGACATGGCTCTCACATAGACAGAAAAACAAAGATAAAGTCTAGAATGAGGATAAGGTGAGTTAAACCTTAGGGTTTAATGATGGGACAGTTATGCCTTCCAACTGGTTCATGTATGCCATCACGTGGCTTATGGCCACTTTTAATTAAAGATCATAAACTTTGAAAACACAAAACTCCTTTATGTATCGAAAACTTTGCATCATAGATTTAATGAAGGAGAAAACCTTAAACGATATTGATTTCCTTTACCTTGCTCTTTTACCTTTTGTTGGTTTATAACTTAGGTTTTTTTGTATATTCTTGAATAATCTAGGTAGTCCCTTTTTGCTCTTGTTTATATCCTTGAACGTGGCTTAACAAGACAATTAAACAACTTCATAGGGTACCTGCATGTTTAAAACAAAAGGTCTATGTGTTAGCTCTCAATCTAAGTAATTCCTTAACCCAACCCTTGTGTTCATTGAGAAGTTTAAAAAACAATTAAGAGCTTAATTCACAATTAAAGAAGAAATATTATGACTTAGTGTTCATAACTCAAAGCCACTTTAAATACTGTCAACATAACATTTAGGACAAGAAGAACTAGAACGTAAACCAGTAAAGTACAACTAACAGAAAATAAAGGTAGCATAGCATGAATCAAAATAGTGTCTCTATAATAATATCGTTGTCGCTTTATGACAGATGATGTACGACAATTAAAATGACTTTAAACGCAAAAGAACTAAAGATCGTACGGTTAAATAATTTCAAGACTAAACTGGAAAGGTTATCGTATCCATGTTAAATATTGTTACAATTGCAGTTAAGACTATTTCCAATTTCTTTTTTAACAAAAATAGGAGATGTTACAATGGTCAAGTTACCAATTTCTTTATAAGATTGTAAGCAAAGAGGATAGGAAAAGACTTTCCAAGCTAGCAAGCAGAGCAGAATTATTAAAAGTAGAAACAATTTTTTTACCTAAGCTCAAGAAAGTATCCCACGTATGCCTCGTATTTTGGGAAGATATCAAAACAGATGGATTGAAAGTAAAAAATGTATCCTTTAAGGAAACACAAAGTTGTAAGCTCCTAGGGCAAAAAAACAATATAAGACCACCATGAAATGAATTTTGGTTGTACACTTGGTACACTAATTAATCTTGTTGATCCAGTTAATGAAAACAATAATATGAAATAATATCTAAACACCTATGGACATAATGAATAAATAAATAAACATTTTTAGTTTTATACCAAGCTAGTTTATTTTTGTCATAGAGTCTATTTCTCTTGAAGTAATTGTCAAAACACGGATGCTTACTTTTGCAAGCAACGTTTATGTTTAACCATTTTGGTAAATGTCTCAGTCAACAAATGCCAATGAATGTCAAGCTAATTAATTGTTAATTATCGAGTTTACTAACTAGGGGACGATTTCCCCCTATTTTCGATTGGTTTTTATTAGTTTTTGGTTATGAATCTTCGATGAATTTTTAAAACTTATAAAATCATTGCTAGATCTTACAAAGTGTGGGTGTTTGGGGGTTTTCGTGTTAGGTGATTTCATTTATGCATTTAAAATCAACCAAAAAACAATAGAAATTACAAAATTTTTTATTAAACGAATCAGTTAATTATTATTTTTAAAACCCTAATTTTGCACATCACGTTCCCTTTCGTCACCAAGAAAGAGATTGTTAGTATTATTAATTACAAATTAATTCAAGAACGAATCATGTGTGTGTAGGTGTCGATTTGGACACTTCCATATAGTGAACAATGACTACACTCAGTGGGAAGATTATGCCATCAATGGAAGTGAAAACCCCGCCATCTTGAGTCAAGGAAATAGATTTTGGACATCTACGAATCCATTCAAGAAAGAGGTTACGAGATGGGAGAACATCGAGTACGCGACAAACAATGAATGGAATAATTGGAACTGGAAATCAAAAGGTGAGATGTTGTTGAATGGAGCAACATTCGAGTAATCGGGAACATGGAAGGATTCAGCGTATATAAGCACATTCAGTGTACCACCGAAGAGTTCATCCCTTATGAAAGAGCTCACCCGGGAGGCAGGTGTACACTTCTGCAGGAAAATATCTCATTGCCAATATGGTCTCCGCCGTTACAAGCATCGAGGTTGAGTTAGCTCGCTACAAGTTGGAACTATAACATCTCCAAAGTTATTGGAAAAATTCATATCCTGTCATAGTTCTAACCATAAAGTCTAAAGAACTTTCAACTTTGGCTATGATCAATAGCTCCAACTTTTCCATGAAAGGGAGTTTTCCTTTTTATAATAAAGTTGCGTAGTCGCCTCTATCGTTTGAAGCAATTTGAAATCCATGTCTGGCAGTTTTTATTTCTATAATAAAGTTACGCAGTCGCGTCAATGGTTTGAAGCAATTTGAAATCCATGTCTGTTTAATAAGAACCCTTCTTGGGTCCTATTTTTTTCTAAAAAGAATATATTTCTCCTTCTTCTCTCCATGTCTCTTTAGTATAATAAGATATTTATGCTTCTTCTTGTTGGATTATTGGTACAAATGCATGGTATAATAGTTGCACCTCTGAGAATATAAAAAAATGTGGACTAACCGCCACACCTGATAACAGGGTACTTGGTTTCAACTGTTCATCAACATCTACAGGTTTTGGTGCAATGGCAAACCTTACATGGTATCAAATGTGAGGCCTTGTGCTTGGTTTTAAATGTTTATCAACATCTGCAGGTTTTGGTGTAATGAAAAACTTTACATAATATCAGAGATGAAATCATGTCTCTTTAGTATATCAAACATAAATTTATTGAATATAGCTAAACACTTTCACGACTAAAATATTCAGCTTTAAAACTTGTGCAACTACTATAATATTCAACTTTAAAATTTATGCACGTAACATTTATTATCAATGCGCTTAACCTATGCACCTGGCGATTATTATTCATGGCTTAACCCTTAAATAAAAATCATGTTAAGTTTAATTGTTAATGTCACAATTAAACTTAGAGAGAGAGAGAGAGAGAGAGAGAGAGAGAGAGAGAGAGAGAGAGGTGTCATTGCTAAAAAGGAGGAAAATGAAATCCATTGACATATATCTTCTTATTTTGTTAAGATGATGAGAGAGAGAGAGAGAGAGAGAGAGAGAGAGAGAGAGAGAGAGAAGCACATCAAGACTGCAGTAAAATCATTTGCAAGTGCCTCAATTTATTCAAAAGATCTAGTACAATGCTTTCATTTTATAGGGAACTAGCTAGTTTAGAATATTGGAGATGACAAAAAGGTAATATTGTGACTCAATCAATGGAGCTAGGAATAGACGAAACAATCAATGCATTTATGTACTTGCTAATGTAGCATAACCTTTGTCGACAAATTTAAAACAACATGGATGGAAGAAAGTAGAGGTATTAGGTATTAAAGGAATCTCGACAAAGCAATGGAAAGAATTTACTAAGATATTGTCACAAACCCATATCTGCTTAAACTTGGAAGAAGTCCCTTTGGAATGGTCTGAGAAACTAGCAAATGGTAAGCTCACTGTAAAATTAGGTTATAGGGTTATGTTTAAAGAAATATGAAGCTAATGAAGAAGTATGGTAGTTTAGCAAAATCTGGAAGGTGATATCCTCTCTCACCAAGAACGACAAGATATCTTTGGAGTTCAATGGTGATGATAAGTTGAAAGAGTTTTGGAGGCCATGTACCATGGTCTATCTTGACTTTGCACCGTTCAACATCTTAAGGGAAGAACAAAGGTTGAATCCAAGGCCAAAGACTCATAGAGGAAAGAAAATATGTGTAGAATATGAACACCCTAATTCATAAAGAGGTAGCTAAAGCATGACATATGGCAAGAAAAAATAGTGTTCCACGAAGACATGTCTCCCTGGGTTAACGACTCGCCCCATGTGTTTCCCACTCCTAGAGGGCTAGGACGCTCCACGCGAAATGTTTCCTTGCGCCTTCTTTTCTCAGAAAATTGGGAAATGCAGCTTTGGAAGGTTCCCTGATTGGGGGCATTCTACACACCCCCTCTTGAAAATGGGGGGCTCCCACAGGCTCGTGAGCATATTTCTACTGTATACTTTGGATAGGCATGTGAGCATATTTCTTTATCCCATGAGCATTGTCAACCGTGAGCACTGGCTCATGGAAAACATATTTCTTTGGAGTTTGGACAGGCCAGTGAGCACTATGTAGTTTCATCACTAGTGTTAAATTTATAGTTTAATTTAGATAGAGACATTGTTTTTCCTTCTTTTTTCACAACTCTTAATACTTTTAAGCATACAACTGAAACTGAATGCACCAGAACAATAAAGAATAGCGCAATAAACAAAATCACTAGATGACACATATATTTACCTTGGGTAAACGCGGTGAGGGAGAAAACCCCAACAAAGATCTTCCTTCTATTAAATGAATGAATTTTTCTTGTTGGTACAAACCCTACGCTAGGGTGCTACAGTAAAAATATGAATAGAGAGAGGTCGACTAAAGGCTTTGTTGCACTTGCATATTTGGAGATGAATGAAGAAATAGGCCTAGTTAGACTCACCTTCACCCAATGAACATAAATGCAGAGAACGCTAGGTCAATAAGGGAATACAAACCATAGATTCCCCCAAACCATCTCTGGTGTCTAACTCAACTAAAACCAAGAAGTTCTCCTAACTTTATCAAGAAATGCTTTGTCAAAAAATCAAAGGGGATTCCTAGGAATTTAACATGTACCTGTGATTTTGGGTTCTTTTCTACTTCAGGGATAAGTATAATGAACCCCAAAACCATACTCTTTCTAGGATGTATTCGACATCTTCATCCTTTCTAAAAGTAAAGGTCAACAATCCATTTGATAACATATTGAAGGAAGATCCATAGCTGAATATAGGACTCCAAACTTTTCGAAGCAAGTCCTTTTGATTAGGGGCATAAATTCTTTGATCCTTAAATCTTACCAAAACAATATTACCCATGGAATTCAGATCCTTAATTACCTTGTGCATCCTTTTCTTGAATGTCTCTCTGTTAGCAGAGAGATCATCAACCTCATTCTCTAGACCTCGCAAAAGGTTACCAAATTTCAAAAGGATACCAAATTCCAATAAAGCCACCTCCCTTCACGTGCGAAACAATTTTGCTGGAATCATTTAAAGCATTAAATTCCGAATGAAAGCCTTCATCCTCTCAATTATCCTAATATGTAAACGTGCCCTTTACTACACGTTGGATTTCACCTCTTTTATTCACTTGTCCTTCAACTTTTTGAATATTGGAAAATGGTATTATTAATGCATCCAAACATACAAGTTTTTCAAAACAATGACAAAATGTCCTCTAGGTTCATTCCCAAATACCACCAAAGTATTGTCCATTTCATGTCCATTAAATACAACTAGATTGTAGATCTATGCCTCCTCTAATTCTCTTGTAATGGGACATTGAGTTTTCTACTTTTAACAAAACCTTCCTTAGTGTCATCTTACGTCCTTCCAATGTCCTTTATCATTAATCACCCATTAATGCTCCATCACTTACATAATCCCCTATATGCTCCATTTCTTTTTACTAGTTAAACCAACTCTTAACTAGTCATAAACTTTAGTTATTATGGTGTCGGGAATGGTTTGAGGTTGGGAACAATGGGTTCAAGAATAAGTTTAGGTGGCCTACTTCACAAAATTGGGGAAACTAAATTAAATCTCTAGTAGAATCAAACAAAATTAATGGGTTCAAGCATATTTTTGGCTGTCCTACTTCCCAAAATTGGAAAAACTAAATTCAATCTAGAGTAGAATCAAACAAAATCTCTTAACAATATACATAATTAAATTAGTCAAAAATTTATTTTATACCATTCATGCTATTTGCAAGTTAATAAGATCCTCTTTTATTAATATCAAATGAAAAAAAAAAAACATACATAAGAGTTAGTTATGTTATTACAAGTTAATAAGGTATTCTTTTATTTATATCACATACATATATCTTTAACAATAATATAATTTTTTAAAATAAAATTAAGAGAAAGTTAATTATTATAAGTTAATAAGATATTATTTATATTTTATTTTATTTAACGATAATATAATTTTCTATTAAAAAACAAAAAAAACTCTATATAAGAGTTACTTAGAGTTAAATTCATTAGTAAATTTTAGTTAATTAAAATATAAAATATTTATCTATTTTATTTATCTTATTAATAATAAAAAATCATAAAAATAAAATTTCAAAAAAATCTAAATAATAAATGAAATTTATTTTTAAAATTAAAAATATAATATTTAAAGTTAATTTTTCCAATAAATAGTTGGTTTAACATTTTGAATATGAAATTTTTGAGTTAATCTTTGACTATGACTAGATGTAATGCATTTTTTCACTTATATAACTTGCACGTGAAAATAATTGGAAAAGAACAACATTTTTATAAAATTAAGATAAAGAACGTCATAGTTCTCTTTCTAAACATATTGGTACTAGGCCATGTAGACTTATGTTTGAATTTTCTTTTCATTTAATTTTCAACTTGCTCTAACAGGCACCTTTTCACTTCCATTTGACATGCATGTGAAAAACCCAAAAATACCATGAAATTTTGAGAAGTACAACACAGTTTGAAGGTTACATAGCTAATATTTTCGAGGTACAACACATTTTGAAGGTTATACAGTTAGGTTTTTCCATGTTCTCATTATCACTTAATAGAGTTTTTTTTCCCGGTGATAGCACAACTACAAATAAAGTGGCATGTGAACAGGTTTTTTTTCCGATGATACAACTAGCACAACTACACATGAAGTGGCATGTGAACGGGGGTAGGCACATCTAGCCACTTAGCTTTGGGAAATGGTTGGTAGTTAAAGAAAGACTAAACATTAAACTAATTACCAAATAAACATTAAATTGATTAATATAAACGTAAAACAAATACTATTTAATAAAAAAATCATTATTGTTACCCCTTTCTTTAACCACCACTTAAGTAAAACTTATTTAAATCTTAATCAAGATGCATTTAACCATACATTTAAGCATAACAATATAAGACCATATTCATTGAAGTTGATGAACACACTAATGGTCAAGTCACCAAAGCAGAAACAGTTTTTTGAACTAAGTTCAAGAAAGTAGCCCAAGTATGAGTGGTGTTTTGGGAAGACATCAAAACAGGTGGACTAAAAGTAAAAAATGTAGTCTTTAAGGCAGCACAAAGTTTTAATCTCCTAGGAAAAAAATAAATAAATAAATAAGACCACCATGAAATGAATCTTGGTTGTGCACTTGTTACACTCAGGTTAATCTTGTTGATCTACTTAATAAAAACAATAATATGAAATTATATCTAAACACCTATAAACATAATGAATAAATAAATAAAGATTTTAACTTTTATAACAAATTAGTTTATTTTTGTCATAGAGTCATCTCTCTTCAAGTAACTCTCGGAGTATGAATGCTTGCTTTTGCAAACCCTCTCAAATGAGAATTATAAAAGGCATTAGAATCGTCTTGAGAGCGAGATAAGTGTCATTCAAATTCCTTTTTTGGTTACCAAGGTGAGATATTCAAACTTTTTTTTTAATATCATTTTTCTTCAGATTTTATAAAAATTCAATAAAAATAAAAGTTCCAACTTAAGGTTTTTAAATGAAAAAGACACCATATTAAAAAGGAAAAAGAAAGTACATCAATATTACATCTCTTAAAATGACAGGGATTTTTGGTTTTAAACCAGTAAATCATCTAAAGGAACAAAACGTTTAGAATGATACTCAACTTTCAAGTCACCTGAAAACAGGTGGATACATGCCCATAGGATAAAGATCAACCAAATCTGGTGAAATTGACATCTGTAAATTGCAATTTATAAAATTATGTAATTTCAGTAATATTTCCTGAGACATTTTAAAATTACTCAAATCGTCTAAATCACTATTTCAGCAATAAAAACTGAAATTCCAACATTTCTCTTTCTACCGGATTCCGACGAATCGGGAGAGTTTTGGTACATGTCTGTATGTTTAGTTCGCAATCCCAGCGAAAACACGTGGCCAACGCGAATGCAAAACAAACCTACCTTTCCGAGGTGTGTAGGGAACAGGAATGGTGTAAGCAAAGATTGGTGATCCATACTATAAGAAACGCCTGGCATTGGCAAAACTGGAACAGAGAGAGGCTGCAACCAGCGGTAGATCAGACTGCTGGTATTCATGAATTGTGAATACTAAGTAAGTACTAACTGATCAAATGAGGAATCGACTTAATATTTTGAGTTGCCTGTTGTGGATTGGAGTACTCCTGTTGGTCCATGGCGGACTGGCCCAGCCATCTGGTTTGAAGCCTGGAGATACTTTTATGGGACAAACGATAGTGTCACCAGCCAATATATCTGCCATTGAGTTTCCCGTGGGAAGAATTCCAGACAGAGCAAGGCATACCGTTCATGGGTAAATATATAATTATGGCACAATGCAACTTTACATTCAGTTTGTTAATCTGATCTGTTTAAATTTTTTTCTTCTTCTAATATTTGGTGCATGTATTCGAATAGACACAGGAGGGTCCATAACAGCACAAACGCAGGACGAAAGTTGGGCGGCGTTTTGTCATGTACAACTGGTAATCCCATCGATGATTGCTGGCGCTGCGACCCCAATTGGCGGCTCAACAGGAAACGGCTTGCAGATTGCGGTGTTGGATTTGGCAAGGATGCCATCGGAGGCAAATACGGCAAGTTTTATGTCGTTACGGATCCCGGTGATGATCCAGTGAATCCGTGGAAAGGGACTCTGCGTTATGGTGTTATTCAGACAGAGCCTCTTTGGATCATCTTCAAGAGAAGCATGGTCATCCGGTTGAAGGAAGAGTTGATAATGAACAGTTTCAAGACAATCGATGGACGTGGCGTCAACGTCCACATTGGTGAAGGCGGACCCTGTATCACTGTTCAGAATGTCACAAACATCATCATTCATGGCATCCACATAAGCGACTGTAGGCCTGCAGGAAACGCCCTTGTAAGAGATTCTCCAACGCATTTCGGGTTTAGACAAGTTTGTGATGGAGATGGGATTTCCATCTTCACAGGAAGGAACATCTGGGTGGACCATTGCTCCATGTCTAACTGTGCCGATGGTCTTATTGACGTAGTGGAGGCATCCACCAATGTCACTATTTCAAACAACCACTTCACGGATCACAACGAGGTGACCTAATTACATTCATAATATTCATTCAGTAATTCATTCTTCTTGTAGAATCACAAATGATAACGTTTCTTAGTTTCTCTGTAGGTGATGCTGATGGGTCATAATGACGATTATACTGATGACAAGATCCTGAAGGCAACGGTTGCGTTTAACCATTTTGGTAAAGGTCTCAGTGAACGAATGCCAAGGTAATTATTATTTTTAAAACCCTAATTTTGCACATCACGTTCCCTTTAGTCACCAAGAAGGGAGATTGTTAGTATTATTTATTACGAATTAGTTGGTGAATGAATCCATTATCCCGCCTGCCTGTGAGTGTAGGTGTCGATTTGGACACTTCCATATAGTGAACAATGACTACACTCAGTGGGGAGATTATGCCATCGGTGGAAGTGCAAACCCTACTATCTTGAGTCAAGGCAATAGATTCTGGGCATCTGCTAATCCATTCAAGAAAGAGGTTACCAGGCGGGAGAACATCGAGTACGCGACTAACAATGAATGGAAGAATTGGAACTGGAAATCAGAAGGTGATATGCTGCTGAACGGAGCAACATTTGAGCAATCCGGAACATGGGCGGATTCAGCGTATACAAGCGCATTCAGTGTAGCACCAAAGAGTTCAGCCCTTGTGAAAGAGCTCACCCGGGACGCAGGCGTACTCTCCTGCAAGAAAAGATCTCGTTGCCAACATGGTCTCCGCCGTTACAAGCATCGAGTTTGAGTTAACTCGCTGCAAGTTGGAACTATAACATCTGCAAAGTTATTTGCAAAATTCATTGCACGTCATAGTTCTAGCAATAAAGTCTGAAGAACTTTCAACTTCAGCTATGATCAATAACTCCAACTTTTCCATGAAAGGGAGTTTTTCTTTTTATAATAAAGTTTCCCAGTAGCCTCTATCGTTTGAAGCAATTTGAAATCCATGTCTAGGAGTTTTTCTTTCTATAATAAAGTTAAGCATTAGCGTCGATTGTTTGAAGCAATTTGAAATCCATGTCTCGGAGTTTTTCCTTCTGTAATACAACCATGGATATAGTTTGAACAAATTTGAAGTCCATGTCAATTTAATAAGAGACCATTCTCGGTTCCATATTTTTCTAAAAAGGAGATATTTTTGCACCTTTTTTCTCTCTGTATAGAAGGATATTTCTGTGTTTTTTTGGGAGTATGGTTACAATTTCATAGTATAAGTATTTTAAGAAATATTAAAAAAATTAATTAATAGCTAATTTTTTGTTTGGTTTCAAATGTTCATCAATATTTATAGGTTTTGATGTAACAACAAACCTTACATAGTATGAGAGTTAAGTCTCACGTCATTCAACCTCTCAAAATCGAATGATGATAAAACCTTAAACCTTACACTAGTTCACTAAAATATATTCAACTTTAAAACTTATATACCTAAATTTATTATCATCCATACACTCAACCTTAAAAAAAAACTCAAATTTCAAACACATACAGACACAAACAATTATATTCGGTCTATATTCCTTCTCCAAATACCAACACAAACAATTATATTCCTACTATATTCATTCTACACATGCCAAAACAAACAATTATATTTCTAATATGTTCGAGATGACAATGCACATTTAATATGAAACATGTTAACCCAAACAATTATATTCCACACGTGGACACAAAGAATTATAGAATTATATTCTTATAATGTTGGGTGAACAAAGCACATTTAATGTTCAAACATAATGAAAATATGATAAAAATAAATTATCAAAAACACATTTAATTTATATAATGAAATTACTACAACCACCACATAATTAAAGTGATTAGTATATGTTAGGTGGAAATGGTAATTAATTAAAGTGATTATTATATGTTAGGTGGAAATGGCAATTGGTGTTATTATTTAAAAGGTGGAAAATAAAATTCATTGACATATATTTTTTTATTTTGTTAATATGATGAAAAATCTACAACTAGTTGACAATTATATCCTCTTTTGTTTTTATGGTCTTATTGACGTAGTGGAGCCATCCACCAATGTCACTATTTCAAACAACCACTTCACCAATCACAACGAGGTGACCTAATTACATTCATAATATTGATTCAGTAATTCATTCTTCTTGTAGATTCACAAACGATAACGGATCTTGGTTTCTCTGTAGGTGATACTGATGGGTCATAATGATGATTATACTGATGACAAGATCTTGAAAAGCAACGGTTGCGTTTAATCATTTTGGTAAAGGTCTCAGCGAACGAATGCTAAGCTAATTTTTAAAACCTTAATTTTGCACATCACGTTCCCTTTCATCACCAAGAAGGAGATTGTTAGTATTATTAATTACGAATTAGTTGATGAATGAATCCCAATCCCACCTATGAGTGTAGGTGTCGATTTGGACACTTCCATATAGTGAACAATGACTACACTGAGTAGGAAGATTATGCCATCAGTGGAAGTGCAAACCCCACCATCTTGAGTCAAGGCAATAGATTCTGGGCATGTGCAAATCCATTCGAGAAAGAGGTTACAAGGTGGGAGAACATCGAGTATGCGACGAACAATGATTGGAAGAACTGGAACTAAAACTCAGAAGGTGATATGCTGCTGAACGGAGCAACATTCGAGCAGTCGGGAACATGAGAGGATTCAGCGTATACAAGCACATTCAGTGTAGTACCGAATGTGAAAGAGCTCACCCGGGATGCAAGAGTACTCTCATGCATGACACTCGCTGCAATTTGGAACTATCATAGCAATGCGTCATAGTTCTAACCATAAAGTCTGAAGAACTTTCAACTTCAACTATGATCAATAACTCCAACTTTCTTATGAAAGGGAGTTTTTATTTCTATAATAATGTTAGGCAGTCGCGTCTATCGTTTGAAGCAATTTGAAATCCATGTTTATATAATTTTAGACCCTTCTAGGGTCCTATTTTTTTCTAAAAGGAAGATATTTCTGCTTCTTTCTCTCTCTGTCTCTGGTATAAGAAGATATTTCTGCTTCTTCTCTCGATGTCTCTTTAGTATACCAAAGAGACATATTGCATATATTGTAAATAGCTAAACCCTTTCACTACTATACTAACTTAGCTTTAAAACTTATGCAACTACTATAATGTTGAGCTTTAAAACTTATCCACCCAACGATTTATTATCAATGCGCTTAACCCTTAAAAAAAAACAACTAAGCTTTAAGTTTCATTGATGTCTTACATGTCTTAACCCTTAAAGGAAATGCTTGTTGAGTTTAATGTCAAACATGTCTTCCCAAACACTTATATTCTACAATTCTAACACAAACAATTATGTTCCTACTATTATATTCTATAATGCCAACACAAACAATTATATTCCACATTTGAACACAAAGAACTATAATATTTGGTGGACAAAGCACATTTAATGGGAACATAAAAGAAAATATGATAAAAATATAAATTATCAAAAGCACATTAAATCTATATACAATGAAATTACCACAACTATATAAGTAATCCATAATTAAAGTGATTAGTATATGTAAGGTGGAAAATGGCAATTGTTATCATTATTAAAAAGGGTGCAAAATGAAATCCATTGACATATATTTCTTTATTTTCTAAACATGATGAAAGATCTAAAATTAGTTGAAGATTATATTCTTCTTAGTCCTGATTTGATATCTCTTTTCCTGTTGGGCATGATTGTTATTGATGTCAAAGAATTTCATTAATAACAAAGAAAAATGATAGCAAGTCGATCGTCACCATATTTAGTCAAAAGTGTCAAAGGTTGGTTTCGACCTATTGTATTATAGTCGAAGTCGACCTAGTCGACCTATTGTTGACCATTGTCATTCGAAGTAAACTTCTTGTTGACCATTGTCAGTTGAAGTTGACCTAGTCGACCTATTTTCGACCATTGCTAGTCGAATTTGACCTATTGTCCACCACTGTTAGTCGAAGTCAATATATTGTCGACCATTGTCAGCCGAAGTTGGCCACTTGTTAACAATTGTCAGTTGAGTCGAAGTCGGAGTCGACAGAGTCTCAGAACCAAAGTCACGAGTCGGAGTTGCAGACAAGTTGAAGTCAGAGTCGGAGTTCGACATTGGAATTAGCAAGTCGGATTTCACAAAGTCTAGTTCGACATTAAATCAACAAGTCAGAATCATAGTTTGTCATCATAATCGATAAGTCAGAATGGACGGATTTCAGTTCGGCATTAGAATCAATTAGTTGAATTCAGAATTGAAAATATCGACATATTGTAAAGCAAATAATAAAATAAGCCGAAAGGTAAAATGTCTCAGTCGAGATTATGAAGTCAAATATTTGATAATCATATTTGACTTCATAATCCAAGCACTAGCATGTATTCTAGTACTTGGGTGATAGGGGGGCAATATGGCAGTGAGTATGCCTCCCACTTGGCATCACCTCATCCAGGCACTAACCTAGTAGATGATTGCATTCACATGGAATAATGGTAGTGTGTGAATGTAGTTCATTGATAGCAAATGGAAGGAAGGATGGAAGGGTATGAGAAGGTCTCTTGTACTTTGTGCTTCTCCCCAACAACGGTAATCATCATGGTTGATTGTATGTTGTTGTTTAGGTTCATGGGAAGTCAATATTGAGAGGAGGATTTGATAGCTTGATATGAAGGTGAACAACCAAATAAAATTGTTGGAGGAATGCACATTAATTTCAAGGTAATATTTGGTCTTTTCATTTACATGTTTGGTAATTTTCCTTCATATTTGTTGTGTGGGAACTCAATCTCGAGGATTTTTCTGTAGACATATCTTCTCACTTTGAGAATCCTTTTACTTGGATTTTCCTTTTATACCTAAGGGGAATAATTATGTTCTCCTTGATTCGAATCCCTTTGTCTCTTATCTTGGTGCTTTAGGTTTCATTTTCTATCAAGTCATAGGGACTTCCTCTAATATGGAGAGTAAGGGAAGGGGACTACAATGGAAGAAGGGAAACAACACCAATACTCATACAAAGGTGTAGGGAGCCTGAAGAGGAAGCCAAGGTTATTTAACTCAACTAGATCTTGGCTCCTATTTGCAAAAAAATATCCAATTTTGCGACATAGGTAAAAACCACCGAAAATTTTAAGGATCCATAATTTTTCAAGTTGTAGAAACCTTGGAAAATCTTGTTAATTCTTAAATTTTCAACGATAAAATGTTTGGCAATTTTTTTTTAAATGTTCAATTTATAACGACTTTATATCATTTTTGGAAAATTTTAGCTATTTTTAGAGTAAAAAAGTTATCCCATGGAAATTGGGTGAATCATATTTTTTTTTAAAAGACAAACTAGCGAATATTCTTTTGAAAATAAATGTCGAAAAATAGCCCATGGGATAAAATTTTCCCCTAAAATTTTCCTTGGTAAAAACTTAACACAAGATTGTGAAGACGAGGGACATCACTATGGATATGATTTCATGGGTTGAGGATATTAGATATACTCATACATGAGATATGCCATATTCTAAAATGGATCTTTTTACTAGTAGTTCAAGTCTCTATTGGGAAAGGTCCTTCTCAACCATCAAGAAAAAATGAATGAAATGTTGATGCACATGGATGAGTTACATGAAGAGAATAGGAAAATTTGGGATACTATTATATTGATCATCAAAGTAACTACATGACTTGACTTGGTTACCTTAACTGCTACTTCATTTCTTGAATCCTCTCAAGGAAAGACATGCCTTTAATTATTGTTTCAAATGTTGGATCATAAGAATAATCTAGTTACTCTACTGAATTAGTTTTTGAATCCTTATTATCATAGGCATGCTATGGAAGCAATAATTTATTTATGTTATTGCATGAGGATTATCAACATCTTTTGGACATCAAATGATAGTATATTGTTTTACTTGTGGTTATTGCATGAGGATTATCAACATCTTTTGGACATCAAATGATAGTATATTGTTTTACTTGTGGTAGGTTTCCCTTTGGGAAGAATTGAACTAATCCTTTTTTAGGATTTTCATTAAAGTAATAGATATATTAATAGCTTAAAAAAATCCTATTAATATTTTAATTGAAAATTTTACTAATCCTTCCTACTCATACCAACCCAAAGAATTAAAATAGTTATTATTGTTTGTAAAAAATAAATAGTAAATATTAAAAATAGTAAAAAGGCTAGAGAGGCAAAATTAAATTTAGAAACCAAAATAAACAAATTACAAATAAACAATACAAACTAATTGGAAACAAATTTAATATTATGAACATATATCTAATAAACAAAATCATAGACCAAAAATAAGAAATAATATATTAAATAAATAAGAAATTATAAACATAAATGAAAACACTAAGTTAATAAAAGAAAACACATAAACAAAACTAAAGAAAGGAACCACAAGAAATAAATATTAATTGAAACAAATACTAATTTGTTATGGAGAAGATGTGCCATGTCTTCATTTTGTTGTCCACATTTTGAGACCTATCTTAGGCTCATCCTCAGGACAATAAGAATGTAGAGAAATCTCATCTCCTTTGAAAGTGATAAATATGAATTAATGATCTCATTTTTCATTTGATCATTGAAACATAAATAATTACATATTTAAATAAATTTGACTAAATACCAACACCAAGAAAACCAAAAGGTTAGGTTACCCAAAACAAGAAATAATGTGAATTGATATGCGTTGGCATACATGCTCTTCTTATGACTATACCATCATCCCGATTAAGATAGTTGGAGAATTTAACAATTTTGATGTCCTCTATTGTCTTTCTATTTGGCAAACTGTCAACCTTGAAAAGAATTGACGTGATAATTGGTAAATGAGAAGGATAAGAGAGGCCATCCTTGGTCATGTAGCTTGGATGTAGGGAATAAACAAATTCTATTCTTGACAGGAATCATACACCTTCTATTCTTAAAAGGAATCATATTTTTTGTTATAATATTTCAGGCCTTTTTTACCCTTCATAAAAACCTTTTCAACTTGTCATTTACTATAACCTCTATTAACAAAACTATAGATTATATTGTTTTTCCTCATTAAGGTTCTCCTCATCATAGATTCTTAAAGATTTAGAAGCAAGGGTGTTGATGACTCATTTTGGGAAGGGTGATGATGAGAATCATCTTGGAGGTGAAGTTTGGTATGTTTTTTTTTGCAAAAACCTATCTAGCATAAGGTACTATCTTCTTTTTTTAGAGATAAGGACATCAAGGAAAGGGGTGGTATTTTTTTCCACTAATTCCATAGGAAATTGAATGTACTAAAACTATCTATTTAAATGTTCCACGAATTTTCAAAGATCATCCATCTCGTGAGGCCATAGCACATTAGTGTCGTCTACATATCTAACCCAAAAATGGAGCTTCAAAGGAGAGGAGTGAACAACCTTGGCTTCAAAGTATTCCATTTAAAGGTTGGAAACAACTAGGAATAGAGGGGAACCCATAACAACCCCATACGTTTTTTCATATAACCCTTCTTAGAATCTAAAGAAATTAGACCTCATATAAATCTCAACCAATTTTGTTGTTTCAGGATCGGTCAAATATTCAATCACAATTAGGGCTTCATTGAGAGGGATAATGATTAGGGGCAATTTTAAGGATTCATAATTTTATCAAAGTGTGGAAATATTGGTGAATCTTACTAATTCTTAAATTTGCAACCATTAAATGTTTGGTATTTTTTTTTAAGAAAATCAAATTTCTAAGGACTTTTTATAGTTTTCATAAAAATTTGGTGCTTTTTAGAGTAAATCTTATAGAATTTAGGCTAATCATCTTTGAAAAAAAGATAAATTAATCTTTTTTAAAAACAATAAATAGTCCATGAATTAAATTTTGCCCCTAAATTTTTTTTCCTAATATTAATGAAAAAAATACCAAGTTTTAGATCTTTTATCATGTTAACAAAATCAACGGATTTCATTTTCCACTTTTTAATAATGCCACCAATTGTCATTTTCCACCCTACATATACGAATCACTTTAATTATAGTTGGGGGTAATTTCATTATATATAGAATAAATGTGTTTTTGATCATTTATTTTTATCACATTTTCTTTATGTTCACATTAAATGTGCTTTGTCCACCAAACATTATAGAAATATAATTCTTTGTGTTCAAATGTGTGGAATATAAATGTTTGGGTTGACACATTTGAGATTAAATGTGCATCGTCATCTCAACATCGAACATAGTAGAAATATTTTGAACATGGAACATAGTAGAAATATAATTGTTTGTTTTGGCATGTGTAGTAGGAATATAGTTGTTTGTGTTGCAATGTGTAGAATGAATATAGTAGGAATATAGATGTTTGTGTTGGAATGGGCAGAATATAATTGTTTGGGATTTGACTTTAACAATTAAACTTAACATGCTTTTCCTTGAAGGTTTAAGCCATCCATAATAATCGTCATGTGCATAAGTTTTGAAATCTAAGATTTTTTTACGGTTAAGCGCATCGATAATAAATGTTAGGTGTATAAGTTTTAAAGTTGAATATGGTAGTAGTTGCACACGTTTTAAAGCTGAATGCTATAGTCATGAAAGCATTTAACTATATTCAATATATTTATGTTTGATATACTAAAAAGACAGAGAGAAAAAGTAGAAATATCTTTTTTTTTAGGAAAAAAGTAGGACCGAATAAGGGTTTTTTATTAAACAGACATGGATTTTTTATAAAGAAAACAACAAAGCAAACATGGATTTTTTATAAAGAAAACAACAAAGCAGACATGAACATTATGGTCTAATTGATTGCCTTCTCATTATTAGACTGAGCATAAATAGGAAATACAAATGACAATACTGTGGGTGAATACCATAGGTCAGCTAATACAATGGGTTATCTAACTAACTAACTAACTAGCCAACTAACCGTTGATATTACAATATTCAACATACCCTCTTAATCTCAAGTGGTAGTACATCCTCAGCACTCTCTATGATTAAGTGATCTCTCTGATATACAAATGCAGATGTTCCTAATGGTTTGGTGAACATGTCAGCCAACTACTCCTTAGAGCCACAAAACAATAAGGAAATTTGTCCATCGTTGACTAACTCACAAATGAAATGATAGCAAGTGTCAATGTGTTTACTTTTTCTATGAAATACATTATGTTTGGAAAACTGTATTGCAGAGATATTATCACAAAAAATAGAAGTGGGATCATTTTCAGTGTGTCTCATATCCTTTAACAGTCTTCTTAGAAAAACTGCATGGCAAGTTGCTGTGGTGGCTGCTACATATTCTGCTTCTGCAGAAGACATGCTGACAATGGGTTGTTTCTTAGATTCCCATGAGATAAGATTCGTGCCCAAATGGAAAACATTTAACCAGATGTGATTTTCCTATCATCAATACTACCTACAAAATCATTGTCATTGTAACCTGTGAGAGTACTATTTGGTGCATGAGTGTACCAGAGGCCATATCCAAGTGTTCTTGCAGCATATCTCATAATTCATTTTCCAACTTTCCAGTGAGAGTCTTTGGGAGACTCCATAAATCTGGAAATAAGATAGACAACATACATCAAATCAGGTCTAGTTGCAGTCAAGTACATTATACTGCCTACCATTATTTTATAGTGTAGCATTTACTGTTGGTCCATCATCATTCTTGGTTAACTTAGTGCTAAGAGCAATGGGGGTTTCTGTTGGCTTACATTTATCCATCCTGAATCTCTGCAAAATATTAGTAGGATACTTATGTTGGCAAATAAAAATACCTTGATTAGTTTGAGAAACTTCCAGGCCAATTAAGTACTTCATCAATCCTAGATTAGTCATTCAAATTCCTTTTTCATGATTGTCCTGAAATATTCAAGCATCAAATTACTAGTGTTAATCATGTCATCAACATAAATACATACCATCAACATTTTACCTTGCTTTGTTTTGACATACAGAGTGGGATCATTGTTGCTTCTGTTGAAACATTGTTGATGAGGTAGGATTCAATCCTACTGTACCAAGCTCAAGGAGCTTGTTTTAGAGCATACAAGGCCATTTTCAGCTTAAACACTTTGTGTTCATGACCTTTGACAGTATACCCAAGTTGTTGGTCTACATAAACTTCTTCTTCAAGAATACCATTAAGAAAGACTGATTTCACTTCCATTTGATACATGGGCCATTGATTTTGTGTTGCAATGGCAAATACAGCTCTGATGGTATCCATCCTTGCTACAGGAGCAAAGGTTTCATCATACTCTATACCATACTTCTGTGCATATCCTTTGGAAACTAACCTTGCCTTGTGCTTTTCACGTTCTCCTTTTTCATTCAGTTTGGTCTTATAGACCCATTTGACTCCAATACTAATTTTGTCTGTAGGGAGGTCAATAAGATCCCAAGTCTGGTTTTCTCTATTGCATCAAACGATTCACACAACTGCATAAAATTGCTTCAAACGATTAACGCGACCGCATAACAAGTCAACAAGATCCCATGTTTGTTTTTCTCTATTACATCAAATGATTGACGTGACTGCATAAAATTGCGTCAAACGATCGATGCAACTCCGTAACTTTATTATAGAAATAAAAAATCCCAGACATGGATTTCAAACTGCTTCAAATGATCGACGCGACTGCATAAAATTGTTTCAAACGATTGATGCGACTGCGTAACTTTATTATAGAAATAAAAACTCCCATTAATGGATTTCAAATTGCTTCAAACGATCGACGTGACTGCGTAAAATTGCTTCAAATGATCGACGTGACTGAGGAACTTTATTATAGAATGAAAAAATCTGCGACATGGATTTCAAATTGCTTCAAATGAGCAACACGATTGCATAACTTTATTGTAGAAAGAAAAACTCCCATACATGGATTTCAAATTGCTTCAAATGATGGACGCGACTGTGTAAAATTGTTTCAAACGATCGATGTGATTGCATAACTTTATTATAGAAATAAAAACTCCCAGAAATGGATTTCAGATTGCTTCAAACGATCAACGCGACTGCGTAAAATTGCTTCAAATGATCGACGTGATTGCATAACTTTGTTATAGAAATAAAAACTCCGAAACATCGATTTCATATTGCTTCAAACGATAGATGCAACTGCGTAATATAATTATAGAAATAAAAAAATCCAAGACAAAGATTTCATATTTCTTCAAACGATAGATGGGACTGTGTAACTTTATTATTGAAAGAAAAACTCCCAGACATGGATTTCAAATTGCTTCAAAAGATCGACGCTATTGAGTAAAATTGTTTCAAACGATCGACGCTACTGTGTAACTTTATTATAGAAAGAAAAACTCCTAGACATGGATTTCAAATTGCTTCAAACGATCGACGCAACTGCGTAAAATTGCTTCAAACTATTGACGCGACTGCATAACTTTATTATAGAAAGAAAAACTCATATACATGCATTTCAAATTTCTTCAAACGATTGATGTGACTGTGTAACTTTATTGTAGAAATAAAAATGCATAGACATGGATTTCAAATTGCTTCAAACGATCAATGCGACTGCGTAAAATTGCTTCAAATGATCAACGCGGCTGCGTAAATTTATTATAGAAAGAAAATCTCCCAAACATGGATTTTAGATTACTTCAAACGATAGACGCAAATGTGTAACTTTATTATAGAAAGAAAACTCCCAGACATGGATTTCATATTGATTCAAACGATAAATGCCACTGCGTAACTTTATTATAGATAGAAAAAATCCGAGACATGGATTTCAAATTGCTTCAAATGATCGACGCAATTGCGAAAAATTGTTTCAAACAATCGACGCTACTGCGTAACTTTATTATAGATAGAAAAAATCCCAGACATGGATTACAAATTGCTTCAAACTACCGACACGACTATGTAAAATTGTTTCAAACGATCGATGCAACTATGTAACTTTACTATAGAAAAAAAAACTCTAAGAAATGGATTTCAAATTGCTTCAAACGAATGACGCGGTCCTGCATAAAATTGCTTCAAATGATTGACATGACTGCGTAACTTTATTATAGAAAGAAAAACTCCCAGACATGAGTTTCAGATTCCTTCAAACAATAGACACGACTGCGTAACTTTATTATAGAAATAAAAACTCTAAGAGATGGATTTCATATTGCTTCAAATGATAGACATGACTACGTAACTTTATTATAGAAAGACAAACTCCCAGACATGGATTTCAAATTGCTTCAAACGATAGACGGGACTATGTAAAATTGTTTCAAACGATCGATGCGACTGTGTAACTTAGAAAGAAAAAATCCCAGACATGGATTTCAAATTTCTTCAAATGATTGATGCGACTACATAAAATTGCTTCAAACAATTGACATGAGTGCATGAAATTTCTTCAAACGATTGATGTTGATGTATATGTAACTTCGGAATGTATTCTTCTATATATTTTATATTATTGTAACCCGATGTTTATTCCGGGATGTTTCTATTATGTATTTGAGTCATGTGGTCATGCCCCGATGTTTCGATCGGGAGGATTATAATGTAAACAAGTCATATCAAGTCATTGGGTAAGTCCCCACTGTTTATGGGGCACTTGAGTTATTATACACTAATTAAGTTGTAGGCTCGGGTAGTAATTATTAGGTTGAGTGCACTTCAAGTCAACGGAAGAATATAAATAGAGAGTGAGAGTCTCTCTATTTATCACTTGTGACTTAGCTCTCTTGCTCACTCAAGTGTGGCGCACTTTTGGAGAAGGAAATTCTTGGGCTTGACAGAAGACAGAAGGCTACTGTTGTGAAGGAAGGTCATCTTACTGTTTTGGGATCACATCTTGTGGTGATACTATCTTAGAGGAAGTCAATAGGTTTTCTCCATTTATGGTTTCCCCTCCTAAAAGCTTTGTGTCTCTTGTCTCTTGTGATATGCTTATGTGATTGCTGTGCTTGTTATTCTCTCAGTGAAAAGATCTTATCATAATGCTAGCTTAAATGTTGAAAAACTAACATGGTATCAGAGCTAACCTGAGAAGAAGACATTGTGCAGCTACAGGAACTAGGGCTTCCTATTTTTTGGATCTTCCTCCACAGATTTTCAACACAAGTATTCTAGGATGACTCTCCATTAAATGGTGCATCGTTCTGTCGATGCATAATTCAATTTCAAGCATTTTCAGTTTTGATGTGGAAATTAGGGATTTCTACAGAAGACGAATTTTTGGGTGAGACCAGCATAGGATTGTTCTCCTCATAAAAACCGAAATTTAGAGACCTGTATCAGTAAATTTGGTTGGGTAAATCTCTGGGAAAGTCAAACCCTAGTTTGACCCTGAGCTAGGAGAAACCCTAAATACTAAAACTGCTAAGTTTTGGTACAGTCGCTATATTTTGATATTGGAGAAGTATCAGAAGCTGAAAATTGCAGGGGCCAAAGATAAAATCCTCATGAACACTGTGTCCAAAGGGAAGCCTCTGATTCGCTATATTCTGGGAGCTATGATCTCTCCAAGTTAGGGTTCCAGCCCCTTCCAGAAATCATCCATAAACAGGACACCTAGGGAGATCTGCAATATCCTGGGCTACAGAGGTCCAAATGGAATTCCTAAAGATGTTCTAGAATTTTCACGGACTGTAATTTCTGTGGTCCGAAGTTCAGACTCAGAATATGAACCAGTGACACGTGGCATGCCGTACAACTTCGCTGTTCTGAACAGTCCTGTAACAGGTGACCTTGGGAAAAGGATCATAAATACCAAATGGTGAAACCAATTCTGATGAAACCTATGGTGTTGGATCAGTTACATGCGAGGTTACCTCAGGAAGAAATTTCAGACACAGA